>CM019176.2:73395750-73626243 GCA_009739505.2 Apolygus lucorum | reverse complement strand
TTAAAATATTTACTCTACTTTTTTTGTGTAAAGTGATACATAAGGAGTTCAGCTATATTCTTAAATAACCATGAGTCGGTAACACAAAATTGAATGAAGTTTTTCCTCAAATTTTGAAAAAGGAAAAGATTTTGAAAAAACTGAGGTGAGTACTGTGACAACTCTGAGCGTTACAACTCAAAAATGGCATAGTAGTCACGTGTAATTCATTTCCGTCACCTCGCCTGCAATGAAGCATTTCGGTTGGTCGGAAATTCAGGGTTTCGACGTCAAAAGTTACTATTAAAATAGTTTTTTAATAGTATTGAAATTGTTTTGAATTGAGTGATGCCACTTTGAGCAGTGGCACGCTTTATAAGGACAATTGGGGTATTTCGGTGGGTCGAAAATTCAGGTTTTTGACCTCAAATTTGGATTCAGCACCATTGAAAACCTCAATACTCCAACTTTTTGCCCATTGATACTAAAACATGTGGTAGAAAAATTAAATAGAGATCAAACGTTTGAAAAAAGGCGGGCCTCCATGAACACACACACACACTATGCCCTGGGCGAGCGTTAGTAGTATTTTGTAGTATCCAAGGCCACGAGACGTTCGAGACCACATGGGATCTACGGTGGAACGTCCCGTTCCAAGGCCACCAAGTTAATACGTCACAACAACTTACTATGTCACATCATTCAAATATTCAACTTTTATTAGCTTCCCTAATTTCTTCTATACATTTTCTCGACGAACAGACCCTTTTGAAAAACCCCACCCCGACACAAGTAGTAGTGTAACTACCGCTCGCAAGCGATAACGACTGACACTAGGCTTGTAAGTAACAATACTATTTCCTTGTAGAGCTCGTCAAAATCTCTCTGCTAGTAAGTTCAACTTAAAACTAGATATTTTGGACTTGTTACACTGCTATTCTCAAGGTGCGACATGTTTCAATAATATCCGTCCACACGTACAAACCATTGGGGCAGTATGTAGGTTCGCTCATCGACAGTACTAGCGAACAGTTCGGTTACTGTTCGCGAATGGTTCGTCAGAATACATTCATCGGGTTTCTCCCACGAACTCAAGGGTTGGGGTTGTCCAGTGTGGACAGCTCCGAGGCCGGTATTCCACTCTCGTACCATCTTCCATAGCTCAGTTGCTCAGCTGTTGATTTACGTCGTTCCTTGCGTCCCGTAGGTACCTATACGGAAACGAAAATTACACAACGGTACGCATACTGCCCCAATGGTTAAAGATTAAAAACCGTATATAAAATATGTCTACTAAATGTGTCTTGTGAGTGTATGTATGTGTGTGACAAAATCTTGTGTACTCTACCCAGGCCTTAGTTTTCAACCGATTTTCGTGTTTTCTTTTTGTTAGACGCGGAAATCTAGTTGTGCACTACGTCACAGGAATTCCAAAATTGGAGTTTTGAATTTTGAGTTTTAAGGGGGGGGGGAGGGAGGGGGTTAATGCTTAAAAACGTGCTTTCTTTGGCGTAATCTTGTGTCCTCTGCCCAGGCCTTAGTTTTCAACCGATTTTCGTTTTTTTTTTTATAGACGCGGAAATCTATCTAGATGTGCACTACGTCGCCGGAATTTTGAGCTCGAATTCGCATGTTGGGTATCTAGATCATGGATTTTAAAATGCTATTCAAATTCTAGGCTCCCATGCCGCTAGAAATGTTATGTAGGGTAATGGTGGGAAGGGGGGGGGGGGATACCACTATTTCTTGCCTAAAATACCAAATAAATTACATCGAGTGAAACAGTTTTATCGCTTACCAACTGGTTTAAATTGACCAAATGCTTATCCAATGGGACTCCAATGCGTTACGATATATGTTTTTTTATAAACTCGTACGTACAGGTAACACAGTTTTATAATAGAACAACTTTCAAGAAATTAAGAATCGAATACGAAATATACTTTCGTTTGTTTGATGAACAATACCAAAACCCGAGATAAGCACAAAAAAAATTTTTTTTTCCAACAAACATCGTAACATGTTTAGCCAACAAGCATCGTGAAAGGGCTTTAGCCAGATTAAAAAAAAGAGATTTTGAACTTCAGGAAATATATACTGTTCCGTCCTTGATAAATTATAAAATACCCACCTACTTTACTATTGTACATTGGCGCGATAAGTAACTAATAATTTTACCAGTCACTTTAGGATAATATATCTATATAAATATAAATATATTCATCCTCAGGTCGTGGTAGTTTCCTCTTACATTTCCGGTTGAATCAAAAGGCCAGACCTCGTATTTCGATTTTGCATCCTAGTTCAAAACGGTGGTGGAAGCGCCTTTTAAGAGGTTAACATAGTGTTTTTCTACGAAATCATAATTCAATTAGAATTTTACAGGTAAACCAACAATGAATGTAACGTACTGCCGTTTCAGTATTTCCCTATCAATTTTCATAACATTTGTTTCGTATCGTACTCCGCGAATTCTAGCTAAACGCTATAAAATGATCCTTTATCCAATTTTGGACCAGGTTTTGAAGAAACGTTCGGATTTTATGCGGATTAGGCCCTAAATGAATCTAATCGTTACCAGCTCAATGAACTTGCCTCTTTGAGTAGGCAAAAATCCTTCGTACATCAATTTTATTGACCGATTGTGCTCTAACTTGATGCATTGATAGATTGATACATACATCCACCGCATCACCTGAATAACTTACAAGAAACGGTATGACAGGAAGGCAATTTTCTGAAGTGTTTTGTCACACTACTGTCTTTTACAGAGTAGTTCATAAATATTAACCACTGAATTCGAGAAACGCCAATGATTGCACGGATGTGGTTTAGACTAAATGCAATTCCCAATCTAAAGCCCGGTGGAAGGTTTAATCTTCTTAATTAATGTACCGTAAACTGCTGGTTAATTAAATCCTTAATTAGAGGGAGCACAGGTCTGAGAGAATCAGTAGGTACATTTGAGTTGCTAATGGTAGGGATTTGCTACTCTGGCGGACATGAGAGTAATCATTTTGGAAGATTGGTACCAGCAGGATGAACCATGGAGACTTATCAACACCCAACTAAATAGGGTGGGCATCTATTTTAGCAGCTCTAAGAATTTAATTAAATAATAGTGAGGATAAAACAATAGTTTAATAGCTCATTGCTGCGAAAAGTACCGCAAATACTACCTGCCTCAAATTTGCTACGCAGAGTTCGAATTGCGAGCACGTAAACAGTCCCAAATCAATTTTTTTGGAACTGTAAATCTTATTCAGAGGTTACATACCTTTTTTTCTGCTCTCTGATTCTAGCATGTATGCCGATGTATGTTTTAAAAATCTGACATGGCTGTGGAATAATAGTACAGGACTACCCTCTTTCAAATTCCCAATTACATCATTTTGCGTTCCCAAACAACCATTTACAAAATTGTATAAAGTTGCATTAAAAGTTTCTAGATTTACATGAACTATGAAAGAAGATTCAGGCAATCACAGATCATAGTAGAGGCGTCACCATGGTGCCAGGACACTAGAAACCGCGTCATAGCTTGAGTTTTTTGGTCTCCCACTTTGAAGATAGATCAAAATACTACTACTCACCAACATCAATAAAAATCAAGTCCACCACAGACAGAATAGTATCTTGGTAAATACTAGAGTAGAACAGAGAAGTTACAATACAAGGGTGTAGGTACCATCAACTTCATAGTTTGTTGATGCTTCAAGATATTCTGGAATATTATCCAGAGGGTTCTAATACTTGTGCAGTACTTCCCGACAACATTCTTTCGTGGAGGCATATTCATTCACATAAGGAACAGTCGAGGAAGATAATATTATATTATGAAGGATGAGTACTGTGAACGGAGGGATGGACCAGAGAAAAATACGAAGCTTCGGCGAACAAAGATAATGTTGTTCATGTAAAAGAGTGAGGGGAGCCAGACAACAAGCGGGCAACCCCTTTCCGGCCCTGTCTCCCGAAGTGTTGGCTTCCATTTAAATTAGATCAAAGCAGTCTTTGAATAAACATGTGTCCTTTACATGATTTCCTATAGATCCCATCCTAAACTCGTGAAAAACGCAATTTATGAAAGCAAAACCAAATCATTGATTTATCGCGCGTTGTGAGCCAGCCAAGAGAAAATAGGTTTTACTGGCATGTCCACTCTCTTCGATAGCTCATTCAAATGGGTGTTTGGATCACTGAACTTACCCATGCAAGTGGGTACAGTTTTACAGGATTGTGATCTCATAGGATTCTATTCTCGTTGAAATTATAGTAAAACTCTATCAAATCTTTCGGGGTTGTAGTTCTCTTGGAGTCTATCCCCTCTCTAAAGACAATATAATTATTATAATCTCAACGAATTTCGGATGAGCTGATTGGAAGTGATTGGTTCGGGGTTTTACTTATACCCCGGGCAACGCACGAGAGAAATTGGATTCCGATGCCTGGATCCCCTTATAGTCCAGTCAAATTAGCCAAAAAAGGGGGGGGGGTTTGCATTAATTCCGGACAAAGCGAAACTTTTATGGGTGACTTGTGGGTGCCTATGGAACATGTTTTTAGTATATTCTACTAGATTCTCCTTGTGCTAACTTTTTGGTGCCCGAAAAACCGCGATTTTTCGGCACTTGTTTCAGTTTTTTGCCTATAACTCGTACACGATGCATCCTACGGAAAATTTTACTCAATCCTTTATTAAACAGGATGAATTTCTGCGTCGAATGACCACCTGAAACGTTAAGATCGGTTCAGCCGTTTGGCCGAAATCGATCGTTGAAGTTTGGCGATTTTTCCCAAATTGGTTGAAAAATGGGTTACGCTCAAGTTTCAAGGCCTGTACATCAAAAACGGCGTATCCAACCAAAAAATGTCACATACTCAAAGTTGTAGAGAATCAAATTTTGTGTAAGAAAAGCATCCCCCCTTCCTCCCCCCTCCCACCCGCCCCTACCAAATGATAGAATAACGAAACAACTTCTGAGTAAACGAAATTATGAGTATTGAAAACGGTGTTGCAATAAAAAAATGTCATATAATCAAAGTGAAACGTCTGTTGTTCAACTTACTAAGGCACTGAGGTACTTGTAATACTAGAAAAGGCGAAAGAAAAAACATTCTCCTGGTCCTAACTTTTTGGTGCCCAAAAAACCGCGATTTTTCGGCACTTGATTCAGTTTTTCGCCTATAACTCGTACACGATGCATCCTACGGAAAATGTTACTCAATCCTTTATTAAACAGGATGAATTTCTGCGTCGAATGACCACCTGAAACGTTAAGATCGGTTCAGCCGTTTGGCCGAAATCGATCGTTGAATTTTGCCGCTTTTTCCCAAATTGGTTGAAAAATGGGTTACGCTCAAGTTTCAAGGCCTGTACATCAAAAACGGCGTATCCAACCAAAAAATGTCACATAATCAAAGTTGTAGAGAATCAAATTTTGTGTAAGAAAAGCATCCCCTCTTCCTGCTCCCCCTCCCACCCGCCTCTACCAAATGATAGAATAACAAAACAACTTCTGAGTAAACGAAATTATGAGTATTGAAAACGGTGTTGCAATCAAAAAATGTCATATAATCAAAGTGAAACGTCTGTTGTTCGACCTAAGGCACTGAAGTACTTATAATAATAGAAAAGGCAAAAGAAAAAACATCTCCTAGATTCTCCTTTTGCTCACTTTTTGGTGCCCGAAAAACCACGATTTTTCGGCACTTGTTCCAGTTTTTCGCCTATAACTCGTACACGATGCATCCTACGGAAAATTTTACTCAATCCTTTATTAAACAGGATGAATTTCTGCGTCGACTGACCACCTTCATTTTTTAGATCGGTTCAGCC
Source organism: Apolygus lucorum (assembly GCA_009739505.2). NCBI lineage: Eukaryota > Metazoa > Arthropoda > Insecta > Hemiptera > Miridae > Apolygus > Apolygus lucorum. The sequence continues at coordinate 73,620,425 of CM019176.2, read as the reverse complement.
GTTTGGCCGAAATCGATCGTTGAAGTTTGGCGATGTTTCCCAAATTGGTTGATCGCCAAAACTTCAACGATCGATTTCGGCCAAACGGCTGAACCGATCTAAAAAATGAAGGTGGTCAGTCGACGCAGAAATTCATCCTGTTTAATAAAGGATTGAGTAAAATTTTCCGTAGGATGCATCGTGTACGAGTTATAGGCGAAAAACTGGAACAAGTGCCGAAAGATCGTGGTTTTTCGGGCACCAAAAAGTGAGCAAAAGGAGAATCTAGGAGATGTTTTTTCTTTTGCCTTTTCTATTATTATAAGTACTTCAGTGCCTTAGGTCGAACAACAGACGTTTCACTTTGATTATATGACATTTTTTGATTGCAACACCGTTTTCAATACTCATAATTTCGTTTACTCAGAAGTTGTTTCGTTATTCTATCATTTGGTAGGGGCGGGTGGGAGGGGGGGGGAGGAAGAGGGGATGCTTTTCTTACACAAAATTTGATTCTCTACAACTTTGATTATGTGACATTTTTTGGTTGGATACGCCGTTTTTGATGTACAGGCCTTGAAACTTGAGCGTAACCCATTTTTCAACCAATTTGGGAAAAAGCGGCAAAATTCAACGATCGATTTCGGCCAAACGGCTGAACCGATCTTAACGTTTCAGGTGGTCATTCGACGCAGAAATTCATCCTGTTTAATAAAGGATTGAGTAACATTTTCCGTAGGATGCATCGTGTACGAGTTATAGGCGAAAAACTGAATCAAGTGCCGAAAAATCGCGGTTTTTCGGGCACCAAAAAGTTAGGACCAGGAAAATGTTTTTTCTTTCGCCTTTTCTAGTATTACAAGTACCTCAGTGCCTTAGTAAGTTGAACAACAGACGTTTCACTTTGATTATATGACATTTTTTGATTGCAACACCGTTTTCAATACTCATAATTTCGTTTACTCAGAAGTTGTTTCGTTATTCTATCATTTGGTAGGGGCGGGTGGGAGGGGGGAGGAAGGGGGGATGCTTTTCTTACACAAAATTTGATTCTCTACAACTTTGATTATGTGACATTTTTTGGTTGGATACGCCGTTTTTGATGTACAGGCCTTGAAACTTGAGCGTAACCCATTTTTCAACCAATTTGGGAAAAATCGCCAAACTTCAACGATCGATTTCGGCCAAACGGCTGAACCGATCTTAACGTTTCAGGTGGTCATTCGACGCAGAAATTCATCCTGTTTAATAAAGGATTGAGTAAAATTTTCCGTAGGATGCATCGTGTACGAGTTATAGGCAAAAAACTGAAACAAGTGCCGAAAAATCGCGGTTTTTCGGGCACCAAAAAGTTAGCACAAGGAGAATCTAGTAGAATATACTAAAAACATGTTCCATAGGCACCCACAAGTCACCCATAAAAGTTTCGCTTTGTCCGGAATTAATGCAAACCCTAACTGCTAATTTGACTGGACTATTATGAAGAAGGTTATGTACAAGTTGCATGAAATCCCCATCAAACTGGAAACAGCGGTTTAAAAGTTTCGCGCAAAGTTCTAAAATAACATAATATGTTATTTTAGAACTTTGGAATATTATTCCCTTCCGACTAACATACTGTATAAACGAACCAAATTTGATGATTGAGTCGTTTGACTTAAAGATTTCGGAAAAACAGATAAACAGACTTACATAAATAGATAATCACAACCACATTGTCATTGACTTAGTATCAAGATGAAAGCAGGCCTTACCTGCCTGATTGTTTTATATTCTGAAGTGAGAATCGATTCTATTCTTAGAATTTTGAAATCTACTGCACTCTCCTACGATGATTAGGTACCTAGTTGTAGGCTATGAGTGATGTCACAAAGTGAAAGGGTTGATCCTTGGCTATAGGGGTGCAATTTTTCATTTCGAAAAACCGAAACATAGAACATTCAAAAGTTCGAAAAAACTTTTTGCGACAACAATCGACTTTCATAATAGTTTTATGAATGAAATGCGTGGTACAAAATTACGTTTATCTGGAATATAAATAAGTATACTAAGGAAGCTTTTACTAGGTTGAATGTTTCTGGGATTACTAAACAATACCATTTTATTTTGGGAATCCGCGAATAAGTTTTGTCCAACTTCAATGACGAAAATTTTTTTTCAATAAGATTTTAAGGATTGAGTAGAAGAAAATCCAGCTGAATTCAGAACCATAAGAATGGGAACAAACTAAGAAATCAAATAAATAGATACTTAATTCAAGATATTGCATGACGAGGTGTTGACCTGTTAAATGGTAGGTACATGTTTTTCTTTCAACGTACCTACATAATAATTCCTTTGAACGGTGTATCAAAAATTTACTTTAGCTCAGCTACGGTCGATTTTTCCCGAACTTGCACCGCTAATCGTTCAACAGCTTCATTGTGAGCGCATTCTCCAGTCCTTGGATTTCGTGGCCAATTCTTCAATTAACGATTCGCTATGGTCTGAAATGCTTTGTTCAATGCATCTCGACGCTGTTCCTCCCTGTTACCCCAAAATCAATCAGTTTCAGTGTTTTGCTCTACAAGAATAAGAATAAATCTCTAAGCCATAGAGGCACCAACAAACATGATGATGTGAGCTTGTGGACTCTAAAAAAGTATACTTAACCTTTGACTAAAAGCCGATTATTAACTCAAAACACATAACACTGACACGTATTAAAAAATAGGTAACGTAAATGATCATTATATAACAATGATGTACAAAATAATCAGTCTTCATGAAAACTCGATTTAAAGAAAAGAAGATGGAAATATTGTCCAACAGCCTAAAATCTGGGCAGGAACTGTGCCATTAAATGATATCTATTTAACTATATCTTCCCAAGAATTTTTTTAAATTGATTTTATTATACCAGTAATTACGTGTTCGGAGATATAACAGATGGAAAATTATCATTCTTCCTATGCATGGAGGTTTACGAAACGGCTGCTGAGGTTTTTCAAGTTTAGTCATATAGTCAGGTCAAAATAATCTGAGATAACAAGTGAGTGCATCACAGGACCATTGTACTTGACAAGGTTTTCTATTCAAAACAAAGAAAATTGGGTTTGAAGGTACTAGAAACACAAAATTATATAATGAGTGCACGTCGAGGCAAATTTTTCAAACAAGATTCTACGAATCTCAGAAGGAGATCTTGTTGGGGGGCCCTAAAAGGAACTCGGGACTTCAACACTACTCGTCGAGGAACTAATGCGATTCAAATGACGAAGTGACGACGAGATACTATCATAACGATAACATTGAAGATGCGCGTATGTGCCAGAAAATCATGAGAGTCACATTACGCAAAACTCGAAATAAGATGTTCCATTTCACGGAAAAATATTTTTAGGGTGGATTATACGACACTGGAACTTTTCAAGACGTCCCACAGTAAGACTTAGGCATCCTTATGCGATTGATCTGGGGTAAAGTTGGACGACACTCAACAGAAAAAAATAACCACACACTAATTCATTTTATACCATTCTGAATCCAAATGAGAAGCCACATAATCGTCTTGAAGTTGTAAACTACTTCCATTCACTCGATCTGACGGTATCTAAGTTTTCGAACGACCCATGGATACAATTAAGGTGATGCACGAATTAACCGACTCCTTCCTTATATCCCTGATTTATGCTCCTGATTTATATCCCAAGCAGTTTGAAACATTGTTAGCAGAAGTAACTACTCATTTGCATACCTACGACATATTGCAACAAAAACAGTTTGAAACATTGTTAGCAGAAGTAACTACTCATTTGCATACCTACGACATATTGCAACAAAAACAGATATAAGTGAAGTTGATAATGAAATAGGAAAACATAAAACGGTTTAATTGAGAGACCCACCCAGCAGTCGGAAGGAGGAGAGTCTCCTTGGAAATATCATCCTCACTGAATCGCTTTTTCTCAGAACCGAAGTCAGCAGAACTCATGAAGACCTCTCATTAAATGAAATTTATTGTTGGGGGACGAGAATCGCTATGTAGAAGCTAGGGAGCCGCAGTTTTGAAAGTACGTGTAAAACCGTAATTTCTAATATATAAATACTAAAGTTTACTACGTAATTAAAACCTAACTAAAACTACTCTATAAAAGAACAAGGATATTCACTAAAATTAAAAAATGCCCCTATAGTAAAACATCGTGACACAGAGAACTTGAGAGTTTTACCTTGATTTTTTATGTTAGTCGGTTGAACTAAAGAAGGGAAAAAACTGACCTAGTTTCTATTTTAACGAAACTATAATTGGGACACTTTATTCTTTTCGCTCTTTCGTAGACATGTGTGTATAACGAAAGAGAAAGCGTATTGGCAGCAGTGAGCAGTCAGAGGCGGCATGACGCCAAGATTTTTTCAAGGCAATTTCCATTCCCTACAACTGTTGAGGAGTACGTAAGTACGTTGACTGAAGCGCAAAATAAGAGTGGTAACACTTGAATTTTGGAAGACCCAAAGATTAATACCTACAAAGTTGGAGTAGGTAGTCTCACAAAACGAAAATGGGTTTGTCTCCCAAAGTTCATTACCTTGAACATAAAAACCTGACTAGGTACCTATCCGATAAACAATCAAGTTGATGGTGATACATCTTACATTGAACGTCCCAACTGTTTGGCATCATTGGTTCTTTCTATGTAGACAATGTAGACACAAGGAATAATTTGTTTATTTTATTGAAAGGGAAGAAATAATGGCGACTTGTCATAGGTAGGGACTTGAGGTAATAACTCTGAATTTCGTTTTTGTAAGATATACGAGACCACAAGAAAGGTACGGTGAAGGAAGAGAAAGAGTTGTGAAAAGATCATACCACGAACAGAGCCAAATGTGCCACTACCACTAAACGAGTTAAACCCGTAATTAGTAAGTTGATTATTAATAGAGGGAGGGGGTGAGGGGTAAACTCGTGACTGGCAGATATTCGCAAAAAGGGTAATAGACAGCTAGAAGAAGAAGGGAGAGGGATGACGAATGTTTTCCGAATTGGTAATAGAGATGGATGATGTCTGTGGTTCGGGAGGGTGGGGAAGTGATGTGACCAGGGGTGGGAGTCCCAAAGACCTTGGACCAAGGCCACCCCTCCGAACAACAAAGGAAGGAAGGACCGCCTTCCGCGCCGCCTCCCTCCAACCCTGCTTGGACATCCAATGGGCGAAAACCAAAACATTCGGCGATTTTCTTTCGTAAACAAAAACATTGATAGGTACATGTAAGTTTCCATTCAAACGTCAAATGATGTTAAACGGGAAACAGTCATCAATTATTGCATAAACAACAAATTATTGCCTACACCTAATACAATTGGCAAAGAGGGACATGTAAAGCAAAAATCTTTTCTTCGATTATGAAAACGGTGGGCAATTATCATGGACCTAGTATCCAATGGACCGGTACTCCGTGCTCAGAAAATGCGTGCGGAATCTGAAAATGGGCATGTGGCGGTTCCGAGGGGCGTGGCATTCCCCCTGAAGTACCGTAGTGTAGGGGCTCCCCCCACCACTCCACAACTTTGGCTCAGTTGGTTAGAGCGTCGGTCTGCGACGCCCAAGGTGTACAGTTCGAATCTAGGCCACGTGCGGATTTTTTTTTTTTCAATTTAATGTTATTTTTGTAGTATGGTGATGAATTTCAACCTGCTGATGTATTAAATCAGTATCTAGAGGGAAAGTATTATACCTTGGGACGATTTTTTCCATTACAACGTAATTTAGCAATTAAAGGAAGGTTGTATACTCTACTACTCTTGAGGTTTAATAATATGCACGAACCATGATTTTTAAAAATGTTTAAATACTTACCACAAAACTCGATTGTTTTAAATGTCTATTTTGTCCCTTGGTTCAAACATGGTATGTAGTACCTGGGGACACCCATGTTTGAACCTTGGGACAAATTCTTCCTCCTACTATAAAATGGAAATGTTTTTCAAGTTAGAAAAAAATTCTGCGTTATAACATTTGAGAATAATTTTGATTTTGAGATTTATCATACTCTGAGGCCCCTCAAATGAAACACTTTCAACGAAACGTTTTTATTCTTTCAGAATCACAAACTATCACAATAGTATTAAAGAATCGCAACATCTTTGTATCTAATAATTTAACTAATTATAATATAATAAATATCTAATTATTACTATCACATGTTTCATAATAATCATTCAAACTAATATCACATTTTCACGTATCACAAAATTTGTGATTATTATGAATGATTATTATGAAACATGTGATAGTAATAATTAGATATTTATTAAATTATAATTAGTTAAATTATTAGATACAAAGATGTTGCGATTCTTTAATACTATTGTGATAGTTTGTGATTCTGAAAGAATAAAAACGTTTCGTTGAAAGTGTTTCATTTGAGGGGCCTCAGAGTATGATAAATCTCAAAATCAAAATTATTCTCAAATGTTATAACGCAGAATTTTTTCTAACTTGAAAAAAATTTCCATTTTATAGTAGGGGGAAGAATCTGTCCCAAGGTTCAAATATATTTAAAGGTTTGAATATATTTAATATATTTTAATTGCTATTGACAGGATATATTATCATAAAAACAAGGATATACGAAAGCTATTTGTCAAAATATCACATTTTGCAGTTACTTCTTAATACAAAAAAAGTTATTACATTAAAGTAGGCATTAGTAAATTATTACAAAAATAAGGTCCTATGAACGCCTTGCAGTCCTAATATTATCACATTTTGTACAAATATTATCAAATTATATCTACAGCTCAGTGGCGGCTGCTGCCCCGAAACTCAGGGGGTGCACAGAGATCAGGAGAGGCTATTGAGAAGGGACAGAATAGGTGCTTTTCTTCGAACGCATTGATAAAGGCAGAGAGTGCAACTCTCGTGCTTCCTCATGACGTACTGGGACGATGGGCCCCCCCACCCCACGACTCACTTTAAGCCACACCTCCCAAGTACCGTTCCCCCACCATACTCACTACCAATTTCCACCAGCACGGCGATGGGTGGTGAAAGGGGTGGAGGCCCGGTCCATGGGATACTAGGTCCATGGCAATTATCGAGATTTAGAAGAAGCCCTCATTTAAATCGGAACAGTTATTCATTCAAGTCGAGAGAATGTTGAACACTACAATACCATCGTCAGATTATTATAAAAAGCCAATGTCTGTTCTTAGGGTTGTCCAATCACGGCTAGACAATTCAGACATACTATTATGTCACTCTTCAATATACCGTACCATAGGAAATACCGCATAAATTCCTTATCAATATATCCCACCATAAGAAATTAAGTTGACACAGGAATCATGTAGGAATGCTTCCTATCACATAATTTGTTCAAAATGAAGATCAAGGACAACTTTCAGTACATATTCTAAAAGCGGAAGGAATTCGTTTCAGGGTCTACTCTAAGTGAGTAGCTTGGCCTGGATTCCGTACCCAACTGATCAATATGTCAATGTCAACAAGGCTAATACAGCGGGATTGTAAACAACGAAGAGAGCTGTCCATCAACTCCCTTTAACAAAAACTAGGAAGTTTTGACGTTGAAAGCTTGAGAAATCAGTTCTGACCACTGTGATAGTCGTCAGTCGTTGAAAGTGATTTGCGAAGAATGTCGATCGGTCTTAGATTCGAAAGATCGGATTAGATGTTGAAAACCGATATTACAAGCATATCAATTTATAACGGACTAGGAAGGTTCGAAGCATTAACCATGAATGAATCACAGTGAGTGTATCAGGATTTTCTCAACAAACATTTTGCCAGCCCAGCAAAATGAAGATAAAAACCTAAATAACATTGAAAGAACATGTGAAAAATCTATGTGAAGTTTGGTTCCGAACACGCAATCCGTGTAATCAATCCGTGGCCTCTCAAGATTGGATAATTCAGGAGGCGTGATTAAACGATAACAATAATTCAATGATGGAGCTCGGGAGTGAAAAAAATCAACACCACCCAGCTATGTAAGCAACATCAGTTCAATACCGTTTGATTGATTGGAATTTCCCTGTTATTTATGGCAACTCGACGCAAGTCCGACGAAGGAGTTCTGGTGAGCGTCCAAACTACTCAATAGAATCGCCAACATCTGGAATCTGTCTTATATTTGCTTCCTCATGAAGAGAATCAGGTGTATGAAGAGTTCAATTCTCCCTAAGCCTTGAGCAGTTATTCTGAATGAACCGAACGACCTGTTTCTTATACAATTCTACTGGGTACATAACAGCGTACGTTTAGGAATCCACTGCAAACTACTACTTTCGATACCTGACAGGTATGCATGAAGAAGTAATGCAGGTACCTAGTTTGTAAATAGTGGAGTTACACTCTACACTCATGGTTTTTAGGACGTCCCACAGTAAGACTTGGGCGTCCTTATGCGATCGATCTGGGGTGAAGGAAGACAACACTCAACAGAAAAAAAAAATAACCACACAGTAATCCGTTTTAGACCATTCTGAATCCAAATCCGCGAAAAAAACCATAGGTGTATGTCTGTGTGTGTGTGTGTGTGTATGTGTGTGTGTGTGTATGTGTGTGTGTAACAAAATCTTGTGTACTCTGCACAGGCCTTAGTTCTCAACCGATTATCCTGGTTCTTTTTTTGTTCGTCGCGGAAAACTATCTGGTTGTGCACTACGTCGCCGGAATTTCGAATTTTGCCTTTTAAGGGAGGGAAAGGGGGGGTTAATGCTCGAAAAACGTGCGTTTTTGGGCATAATCTTGTGTACTCTGCCCAGGCCTTAGTTCTCAAACGATTTTCGTGGTTCTTTTTTCGTTTGACGCGTAATACTATCTAGTTGTGCACTACGGCGCCGGAATTTTGGATTTTGCTTTTTAAGAGGGGGAAAGGGGGGGTTAATGCTTAAAAAACGTGCGTTTGCGTGCATAATCTTGTAAACTCTGCCCAGGCCTCAATTTCCAACCGATTTGCGTGTTTCTTTTTTTGTTTGACTCAAATAACTTCCGAGTTGTACATGATTTTACCTGAGTACCAAAATTCGCAAGGGGAGGGGGTGAGTGGGGGGATAATATTCACAAAATATCCGATTTTTCAATATTTTGGTTCCTTTACTACTTACTAATTGTACCCAAGCTTTGAAATTGAGGAAAAATTCTCATTATACCTCCGAATTTTCATGAATTATTCTCTGTACCACCATGGAACTAATAGTGGTGCCACCATGGTGCCATGATGCCATAAACCGCTTATTTCGTGGTTTTTTTTTGTGTTTCACCTTGAATACGGATGTGAACTTCGACGGACTGCCTACCAAAACTAACAGATGAAAGTTCAATGTTACGACGTATTTCCGCTTTGGTGCCAGACTGGCACCATTGTTGGCGTTGGGGTGGTGGGGGGGGGGGGGGGGTAACTCGAATTCGCATGTTGGGTATCGTAGATCATGGATTTTAAAATGCTCTTCAGATTCGAGGCTCCCATGCCGCTAGAAATGTTAAGGTGGATAATGGTGGGGGGGGGGGTCAGTATTTCTTGCCTAAAGTAATGAATAAATTACATCGAGTGAAACAGTTTTATCGCTTACCAACTGGTTTAACTGATCTAATGCTTATCCAATGGGACGTCCCCTGGAATGCATGCATTACTAAACAATATGTTTATTGTCTCATACTACCATTAACAGCACGAAGAAATCATGTCAGCAAAATGGTAATAACGTCAAAACGAAAGCTAAGTTTGTTGATCAACATTTTTAGACAACTCTAGAACCATAAAGAACCGTTTTACTCTTTCTAATTTGCTCACACTCCATTACTTGAACTTTTTCAACAATTTCTGACTTAATTTATAGGAATAATTTAACCTTTATTCTTTCGAATTTCAGATCTAATAAAAATCCCATTTGCCCAGAAACGCACTAGAAATGCCAGCTGGGAAGAACATCTGGATGTCAGCCGTTATAATGGAGTGATGAAAATAATTAAAGGGTCAATTCATCCTTAGTCGCTCGGCATAATATTTACAATATTAGAAACGTTCTGACAACGTAATTCTGATAACATCATCTCAGAGAAACTAATAACCACTGTGAGATATCATGGGATCATAAGTCTACTAACAGGTAACAGGATCGTAACGATAACGTCGACAGAAGACGCTAATTGCGACGAGGCCGAGGCCCACATCACCGTCAAAATCACTCAATAACGTCGCCCCGTTGACATGGTGGTATAATGAGCTTTCACACATCAACCAACACCGAGTATCAATATGAGACACGAGAAATCTTCCAAAACCGTTATGAAGAGAAGATCAAAACTACGTATGACCTAGAAATAGAATCTAGAAATTCCCTTATTTTTCAAAGTTTTTCGAACAACTTCCATGACTAATGTACTTCTATAACTTGTCACAGGGTCTAACGACTACTCCATATCACTGAAGGTCTCAGGATTTTTGAACTGAAGACCCAGACTTGATGCCTCCGCGCAATTTAACCAAAATCCGAAAGAAAGTTGCTTCCGCTCAACAGTTCTTGAAGAAATACACATCGAGGGTACCCGACCCAAAGTGCAGGAACCTGAAATTCCCGAGCACAAGGCTCACCGCCAGATGTATAAATCTTCCAGAATCCGTACGTTAGTACCACGAAACCCGATTATCCATCAGTGCACCTAACGAAACAGCTCTGATCCTCCAGAGGTTTGACTCACGTCTATTTGGGAATTAAATAGACCGTAAGACAATCTCTTTAGCAAGAAAACTTTGTGTGCAACACAATTTCACGGCAGTCACCAGTGTCTCATAAGATATACCGAGCTGATAGGTCGCTTGGGAGCCCCAACAAAATCTTGATATAATATGGAAATATTTCCAATACAGTCAATTTTTATAATTTATTGTAATTTAAAGAAAATACAATCTTCGTACCAATTACAGTAATATATCTCTCAATATCCAAGTATTGCATCTAAACAAGTGCCTAATGGCAACTATTGTTCACTCACCTTTATATCCTGCTAACCACATCAAAATTTAGTTTATTTACTAAGCCTGTTCATTTCATCCAACTTTGTTTTCACAGGTTTACCACTTCATACTTGATGCGAACCATACTACATTTCACCAGAAGGTATTGGATGTACTCGTAGTTTTCAGTTATTTCTTTAGTATCAAACAACGAAATGCTCTAGGAAATTTTGAGCTAGTCTCAAGTATTCACTGAGTGATAAGCTTGATAGTGGCATTGGAATTATCAAATCCTATAATGATATAGCAACCATACCAAATCTCCTCCCATTCACTGCCATTTACAGGTTGAAACCTGAGTGACACGTGTATACAAAAAGAAAATCCAAGAACCTGCGTAGTCAAAGAACAACTCATATTTCATAAGAGTTTGCGATGGGCGAATCGAACACTAGAAAATAAGAGTATACCCCAACGAATACATTATTTCTTTTGATGCTGGACACCCCTGCACACTTCATCGTTATGAAAGACTATGTCCCAATCGCCATCGCCATACCGTAGATCTTAGTTGACAGATAAATGATGAGATAAAACCCTTGGAGCTGGAAACTCCAAGGGGGCATGCGTGCTCCCTTGGAGCACGTATTTTCAAATGACGATGTAGAGCTAGATAGTTTTGAAATCATCGTGGTGACTATAGGCCGAAAATGGACCAATTCAAATATTGTGAGTGGCCTTCCAGCAGCTAGGTTGATCGACCAACGAAATTGGCCAGTCCGTAATCGGGTGGTCTGATCGGCACGCGAATCACAAGATACGGCTTCCAATTTCGATCGAAATAGCAGCTCCGCTATCTTCATAACTTGTGCATATCGATCTAAGCCTGTTTCTGAACTTCAACTACCTCCTGCATTCTTCGCCCCCGTTTTTCGACAAGTGACCTTTACCAACGATCTGGACCGCCTTCGAATAACACAATAATTATGTTGCCTTAATTGAAGGTTGTCGTGCAGCTTTCGTTTTTCAGTTCCGACAATGCCAGCAGCGAAACTGAATTGAATAAATAAGTAGGTAAATAAAATCAAATTTATCAAGTGGTATCAGCAAAAAAATGTATGACAAGTTTTGGATGGCCCGATGTTACTAGTACTGTATGTTCTTCCCTGCGAATTATCTCACGCACATTATTTTAGTTGAAACATCCATTCGACAGGTAGGTGCTTTGTTGGAAAAAAGCAAACAATTCTGCCTGTCCTCACATAAAACGACATTACCAAATAGAAGTGGACTCTATCAAAATAATACTATCAGTAGGTACAAACCACTGATTCCATTTCCTAATATGAACCTTTATTTTCACAATCATGTTTATAAACATCATTACGATAAGGGAATTGTTCCCGATTATATGGATGATTTCACTTCTTCGCGTGGGCTGTGGCTCCGACTGATGAAAATCGAAAACTTTGGATCGTGATGAAATCAATGAGAAGAAACCTCCATCCAAATGTGAGCAGAGTTGGGCTACCAAAACATGATTTAAAAATTGATTTTTTCAGTACCATATACGAAGGATATTCATAACAAAATTACGAATTCCAAGATAATTTAATCTAAAGTGAGGCAACACTATGTTTTCAATAAAGATAAAGAGAAGGATTCCAGGTTCTTCCAGGGTTGAGGCTGGTCAGGAGCCGTAGTATTTTTAGCAATCCCTCTTCGCCCTCCCGCACTTCCCTTTGTCCTCGAGTCCACAGCCGAGTATTTTTGGCGAGCTATAGGTGGCATCCTCCACGTTCTATCAATGACTGAGGAGCCCTTCAGCTCTCTAAACAGGAATAGTTCCTATGAACATGCAAGGGGTGAGAACAATAAACTGATAGCATTACATGCATTCTTAAATCATAAATCTCCTGGGGACGGAAAAGAGAACTCACTTGTTTGAGAAATGCTCTGATCAACAAGTCGAATACTTACGGAGTATCCACAAAATTTTGGCTCTTCGAGGAGCCCTATACACCCACTTGAAGAACGAGCGAAGCAAGCAGATATACTACTGAAGTACAGTTTTTCATATTTCTATCTAGCCTCGGGTAGAAGATTCTCCTCTCAATAGGACGCAGGATAAAAATCTTCGCTTAATACAAATGAAAAAGTAAAAAGTCCATCTTAAAACACTCCCATCATAAAGGTAAACCTCAAGTGCGGCACATCACTTAGCTCTGTTTTTCTACGCTGAATCGCATGGTGATATCCCTTTCTTGATTTGATTTGATTTTACTGTATCTACAGCCAAAAAAGTCACTTTTTGAGGAGGAAATTATCGATTTTCCGCGGAATCTTTTCCGAGTATTGTTTTCTTCTCGAATTATTACTCCTTTGTGCAGGAAGACAATACAGTTTACATTAAGAGTTTATTCAAGAGTTCTTAATTTATTAAGAGTTTATCGCTTAATTGTTTCAATCATTGTTCATCCAATCATGTTTTTAGAAGACTGAAAATTATTTTGCAACATTTTGTGATAATTATGTAAAAGTTTCCCGTTATTTTACGATTTTAAAAATTAAATTTTTTTTTACATTTTATTAGGATGATTATTACCTACCCTTTATAAGAAAATCGATGATTTTCTCCTCAAAAAGTGACTTTTTCGGCTGTAGATACGGTAAAATGAAATCAAATCAAGAAAGGGATATCACCACGCGATTCAGCGTAGAAAAACAGAGCTAAGTGATGTGCCGCACTTGAGGTTTACCTTCATCTCAACTTTGGCGCAATCTCTGGGTTGCGCATCTTTGAGCGCTCGCTGAGCGGGCTGCGCGCGTCCAAAAAAAAAGTTGTCGAAGTAAAATGTTCATAAAATTTGACGTAGAATCCGAATCTGCAATAAAAAATGGGGGTTCTTATTTGAAAAAACAAAGTTGATCATGATTGCGCATGGTTGCGCGATTGCGCACTGCGCAATTTTGTCATTTTTGAATTCTACGCAAAAAATTATGGAGAATAGCGTTAATCCGATTTTTTTTCTTACACTATTAGAGAAAATAAGTGGGGGGAGCGTAGTTACATGGACACCCTGTATAGAAAAACAATAAACCTTCGCAGCATTTTCATACCACATTTAAATATTGTGTGGAATTTATTGGATGGACCCTAGTGTCGCTTGCGTGTTTCTCCGACAGACAGACAAACGAGTCTCAGATGTAATTTATCTTCTATCAAGCTCTTAAAAAGTTAAATACATTAATACACAACCTTAATATATTTATAGATAGAAAAGAAACTTCAATAAAGCATATTAATTTTGTCTCTCGCTCTCTGCGGACCACGTGTTAGAGGTTATAGAGTTAGTTAGAGCTTTGAAGTTTAAGTTGCTAAATAATTTCAAGAGAGAGATTGAAATTTCAGAGATGAAAAAATAACTTTGTTATTAATATTGAAGTCATCAGAACACAGGATAGCAAGAAGGGGTAGCAGGATGCGGTAACAAGAGAAGGCACTCAAAGTTGTGCCTAATAATCTCATAATAGACCTGTTTTATCAAGAAAGCGGAAGAGCCCATCTAATAAACTTTCCTCTTACAGCAAGAATGAAAATCGAAGAACAGTAACCGATGGGAAGGGGAGGGGAGGGGTGGATAATTTTCGCAAGTGCGATGAAGATAAAGTTGATTGATGAAGGGCAACACCGTATGAATAGAGGTGCTGGAGCGGTTGTGGCTTTGGGGACGGACCACAAACCCAGCCTTAGAACTTGTTCAACTTTAATATTCTTTGTTGCCAAACAATAGGCCGAAGCGGAGTCTCTTTTTGTTGTAGCAGTGGAGAGAGGGAAGATATACCGTTATTAATAATTTCTACGCACAATAGGGGGCAGAAGTGAGGACCCAGGGGCTTGTACGTAATGATTGCCAAGGAACTGACGTGCAGGGTACCGAAGTTTTCTCTGCCTCAAGCGATCACCGCGCCTCGTACTCACAATAGGTAGAAAAAAATCAGCTTCCGGCGACGATTTAGATTGCCTCGGTTCCTTTCCCTGCTCCCTAATCCTCGAGTAGGCCAAAGAGGTCACTACCCACCCCTTCCACCACAACTTCCGTTTTTTCTTAAGCAGGGAGAGAAGCGCCAAATTAGGAGGAAATGAGAATGAAAGATCCAAAATTGGCCAAATTGGTACTACAAAATGAGCAGATATCACCAACTAATGATCAAAATATAAAACCAACTAATGATCAAACACTAATGAATCAACTAATGATCAAAATATATGATAAGATATTATTTCATCTCATGTCAAACGCTACATTTGTGACAAGCAGGGTGAGTGATCATTACATAATTTGTCATCTACAGAATAAACTCCCAATTCCCGAACCCCACGGGTTTTCGGAAAGTGAGGTCTGCTTGTTAACGCAACACATCATTATAGGGACCCTTCAACCAAGGTCATGTTTCTCTGAGAGTTCAAAAGCCTCAAAGCTTATGATCATACAAACACGTGCAAAATATCATGCCACGAGATTTGAGCTCGATTCCCTCTAAGTAGCCTCGATTGGCAGGAGATACCTCTTTACAAGGAATTTCGAACCTACACGATGAAATTCGTGAAAAACTAGATCAAATTACCATTGTGGAACTTATCAATTCAGATTTTAAAAATTACGTGTTGTATCCAAACGTAGAGGTGAAGCGGCAAGAAGTGGTTTCCTCAAAGGGCAGGGCGTCATCCGGACAAATCTTCAGATATTGGATAGTTTTCCTGAGGGAAACACTGTACAACCAAGAAAAGCCCTTCTCATAACCCCCCCGCCCCCTCAGACCTCTCCATACTTCATTAGAACTCAGAGAAAACCTTAGTAGTTCCCTTTACCCCAAAAAACTAACCCTTCGCCCACTAACCCTAAGTAACTAACCCCAACACCCTTCTTCAAGCGATTTTTGGGCCAGGGATTCTTCTTCCCCGATTGAGTCAAACATTTAGGAATACATTAAACAAGAGAATCAGACGAACTTTCCGTAGAATACTTATTAGAACGAGTGGGCTCACCATAAAGATCATACTAATCTATACTAGTTCCAAGCTCTGAGTATTGTTAGTCATGCCAAGCAAGGATCAGAGTCTAATTCTGTTAGTCCTCAACTCCAACTCAGGGTTACCAAGAATAATAAATCAACACATCAAAGAATGGAAAACACCAAACGAACGTATACCTAAATGAATAAATGAATCCTCAGCTGACTAGTCATTGCACAGGCTTAAGGCCCTTTCCTTGGTAAGGGTCAAGACGGTTGGATTGAATGCTACCTCGGCCACCAAGACATGAAAACAACACAACACATACTTTATGCTGTTGCATTAGCAAGATATTCTGGTACTTCGGAAAGAATGTCTTAAAAACAATTGACATTGCTTTTTTAAAAATGGCTGAAAAGTGATTTCATTTTGTAAAATAAAAGGTCATTTTAGCTTTTTTCAATAAAATCGGAATGATATCGCAATAGGTTTCTGCCTCCCATTCCGCGAAAACAATATTTCAAACTGGAAACATCGCGGAACACTACTTGAACAATACCCTAATAATGTGATTTTATCATTAAACCTTCGAAGTTGCCTAATCAATAGTACGTAGGTACATAGCTAATTAATGAACACGACGAAGATTACATTAGTTCCACCATAATCAGGGGAACAAAGTTCGTCCATACTTCTACAGAACAACACATAAGAGCATTGAGATTCCAACAAAAACTTTCTGCTATCGGTAATGTCCATCATTAGTCTAAAAAATATTGGCACATAGCTGAATCGTTAAAAAATACAGCACAGCCTCTTCTGATTGTTCAAACTAACGGAGGAGAAAAGGAAAGCATCATCCAATTTAGGGTAAAGTTAGTAACTTGAGGTGTAGAGAGATTCACTGAATTCAATCCCTAACTTCCACATAGCTTCCTTGTATACTTAACAGACATATCCTTCTGTCGGCTTAAGCGTAATAAACGACGCAAGTTATACTATTACTTCTTACTATTTTATCTAATAGTCTATTTACTTCTTCTAGGTGCAATGGAGATTTGGAAAGCCAATGCAAGAAACTCAACAATCGTGTCAAACATATCTACTATCAAAAATCTTTGCTCCCCACCACGTTGACGTTTGTTTCAATTTCTCGAGATAGCCGTATCGAAAATTCTAGGAGATAACCGACACGAACTCTGAAATATCCAACACTCTCAGAGTTATACCGTACGGAAGGAATTGACCTCCGGAGTAACATGTTATACGAGTAGCTACTGGCCACATCCTTTGAGCGGCCATGAGGGAATATTTAAAAAATCCGATCATGATTTTGTACAGCTATCCCCGTAACAATCTTTATCACAGACAGACATGGAATTGAATATTGATCAGAAAAAACTTTGAAACTCAGAATTTAAAAAATGTTGATTATGAAGTATCGATATTCTTGTTACCCGCCACTCGAATACTATGATAGACCTAGGCCTGATATAATCCAACAGAAACAACAATCGAAACTGACCTCGGAAAAACCTGACCTTTCTTCAAATTCTCCAAGAGATCAAAATTCAAATCCTCACATTCAAAATGCAAATTCTCTTATCAATTACGTTTGCAAGCTCAAATAATGTAGGACTAAGTCTACTGACAACCCACATCCGTTGCGTTATCGTAAAGCTTGGACTCTAGGTTGACTAAGTAGGGAAGAAAAGGAAGGAGGAGTAAGTAATGAAAGTAGACCGACTCGTAACAGAAAACGGTGATTCAATATCGCAGATTGGAGAGGACGAGAAGGGGCGGATGTAACCGACCCGCGGGATGCTGAGCTATTTAAAAGCGACTTTCGATTTCGACAAGGGAGAGAGCTCTTCAAGTGGATTCACTTTCGATGGCGGGGACTCTATTATTACGACCGGCAACGTCCATACTCTTCCGATGCCAAAACAAATTTAGTTGTCGACGAACTAATCTTAGTAGGTAGTGCGAAAGCCCTCTTCGTCCGCTGTCATCAGACGAAGTGACCCCAACGTCACAGCCGTGAAGAACAAGATAACTTACTCTACAAACAGCAAGAATCTCAGTTGTTCAGAAAGACTAAAGTCTGAATAGACGAAGTAAATCGTCAAATTGCCATGGCATCATGAGCCTTAGGGGTTAGATAGAAGCGAATCTGAAGTCTATACCTGACATGGCATTCCTCCATACACAGTGGAGCCCCCAGACAAGATGTGTACGAGTAAAACAAAAATATCCAGAGGAATCCATTGTGAGTTGGTGGCTCAAACAATAAAATGCTCGTTGATACGGCAATGGTCGACTCTCGCATCAGAGAATGATAGTGATGTTAGCAAGATGATTCGTTACGAACAAGTCAACCGATCTATCTGACAGCTGCATCGAACTTCCGTTCTCCGTATCGCACTGCGAGCCGAGGGTGAGCACTGAGTAGGGTACAAATACACATTCAACAGAATATAACGCAGGGTCATGGACCCCTACTGGCTCAATATCTTCCGAAGAGTAGGTAGGAACATCGGATCCCAGAAAAACCAATAATTATTGTTGAGAATTCGAAGGAGACGGTGCCATGTTGCTTACCATACGTACAATTGTCGATTGTAACAGAACAGTACAGTTTTGATAATACTACCGAGATCCGGATTGATTCTTACAGGTATCTGTAGAGCAACAATTTCCTCATCACGTTAAAAGGGATGATAAGTATTATACTATTTTATTTGAATATTGAAATTGTTGTGCGTTGTTTTTCGACTCTTTCAAAACTTATTACAAGAAAAATAGGATCGTAGTTTCACACTTTCCGAAAATTACAAGATAAACTTTTCATTGGGAAACTTTGGTGTTTTAAGAACTGAGTGTGGAGTAGAGCTGAGAGTGTTCATGAAGCGTTGCTTATAAAGTTACAATATGCGGTGACAGCGTCTGATGTGTTCAAAGCGAGGAGTGGAAAATGGTAGGAGAACGGTTTAATAACACAAATTCAACACACGTTCTCCGAGATTCTCCATATAAACCAAGCAACTTGACACGAATAATTCACAGGTTCTAAATGCTTGAGTACTCGACACTACAAGTTACACACATCGTCTCATCATCATTCGCGTATCAAAACCATGGCGTTCTAATTGAAGGGTGAAAACCGGCACTAGAGGCAAAAGCTGGAACGCTTAATGAGTTTCAGACACTAATTAAGAGAGAACCAACCTACCCAAATTTAAATTAAACCCATTTTTAGCTGAATCACGTTCGTCGTCTATTCAGGTCTTTCATGAGCTTTAGAGCCCTTCAACGAACCATATTTCTCGCCATATTTCTACTTGAAATACCGGGTATTCTGTACAATAACCAAAATCATCTTCAACGAATCATTATCTCCGAGCTTGATCATTATTAGCAGTGTTCACCGATGATTTAAAAGGATTTTCATACCAATTCTCATAAGTGGAAACATCCTTCCACTACCTTGGTAGGAAATGAATCGTAGATTGGAAAGTAATGAGACTCGAGCCTCTTCTATCATCATCAAACCAATGATTTCGTACCAATAGATACCAGCAACAAACAACAGCCAATAACATTGCAGTTGTGAACCTTCTGAAGTCTAAGATGGACCACGCCAACCGCTTGGAGACAAAAATAGCTGACGTGGACATGCCAAATCAAGGGGTTATCAGCAGAACAGGCTGGAGGCTTGAAGACTCTATTAAATAAGGAGCAGCCGTCGGAAACTCGGGCACTAGCTGAGAGCACCAACCTAATACCTGGTCAAGAAGAAAATCCCACACTGATATGAGAAATAACAAGGATATAGAGTCCGAATTAAATCCCACCTCCCCTGGAAACTGGAGGAAAATCATAGCTGGACAGAGAAATGAAAGTTGCAACCAGTGAAGATGGTCGTAATCTTCGAACATACGAGTACAACAAACAAAGCCAGTGTCTTTGTGCTCTCCAAAAACTCTAGGGAAGCAGATATGAGAAACACCAAACGCCAGAGAAGAAGTAATTGGAAAGAGTCATTCCCCTCGGCGTTTGGCCAGAATTCAGTTCCGCTATTCAAGAGGTGGAATACTCGAGTTTTTTCTATGAAAAACAAAGATCTTCGTCTAGCCTTCGGAAACTTACCTGCTCGTACCTTCAATCTGTTGGTCCGTGAAGGATTGCCCACACACATCCAATAACTGTTAACAAGCGGAACAACGGATTTGAATTCCAGGGAAGATGTTAGGAAACACATCGAGATTAACCACCTGTAACTCCCATGGAACATACATCACATGGATGGAAAGAGACATGGAGAAGTGAACTTCTTCCTTACGCAGTTCTTCACAGGACATCGACTGATTTGTGCCTACCTGAATCAAATGGGAAAAGTATCTGTCCAACTTGTACTTGCACTCCCCAAACAGAGAAGAGGATGTTCTACACACTTTCTTTGAATGCACAAAATGGGCCGCTGAAAGAAATCAGTTGCGTGCAAACTGGCATAAACTCACCAAAGTTGAGATGCAACCAGCAAGTTGCAAGTTGGCAACTCACCAGAAGCTGTTGTTGGCAAGATGCTGGAAAGTTAAAAGAACACTGAAGCCTCATAGATCAATGCACGGAGAGCATCCTGAAAAGGACAGATGTGCCTAGGGCAGATGTGCCTAGAACGGGTGAGAAAGAGAGGGGGCCATCTGGTCCGCCCCCTTTCCTGGAACTGACGAAGCAATCTAGAAGTAATGTGGTAAACGGTCCCAGGCTGAGTTCCAACGTGAGAGGAAAATAAGTGGTTTTTTAATGGGGCTTGAATCCCACTTAACCTGAAGAAGCGGCTTCAGGTACATATCTTACGAGCTCAAACTCTACCTATGGATCTCAAAGATCTACCTATCTGCCAAAAAAAATTAATAAATGAACGAATTCCAGTTGATGGGGGGAATTTCTGTGGGTTCCAAGCTGATGAAAGATGGGTCAAGGGACCGGAATCCGAAAACCTGGTAGTAATGGAACAGCATCTAAGCATCTTGACGGCTAGATAGGTTTGGCAGAAGGGAACCCAACACATATCATACTCATCACAACGAAGTATATCTGTAGTTACTGAATTAAAGGAAGATGTAGATGACTATGGAAAGGTTATTAACAATATTTAAGTTGGGGATGCTTTGCGAGAAAAAGTTTCACAAGATGTAATTTAGTTAATACGTCGAGGAAGTATAGTAGCATTTTTGAATTATGAAAGCCCGAAACTTGATATTTTGAAATTGAAAAAGTGGACCTTTAATTTTTAGCCACCATAATATGTCTAGCGAGATGAGAGAATGCTAAAATCCATGATCTTCGATACGCTACAAGCGAATTCGATTCCACCCCACTTCCATCTAACGGTGTTAATTAGGAACGAGGAGGAGAACGAGTTAATTCCAACGAATTCATTTTATTTTAAATTCTTATTATTTATATGATTCAGTGATCTCTGTCGTTCTGATGAGAATGGAATAATGGATCTTCGAATTGTGGTCATCAAAACGTAAGTACCTAAATATTAAATCATATTATTAACACAGAATGTGTTTTTGCGATGACCTACCGAAAAAAAATCGTCACGAAAAAGCGACAGAATAAACCGTTACGCGCCTTTTATAATGATTTTCACGTGCAACCAAGCCGTTGGTAAGGAAATAGAACTCCCGCAGTGTTCATTGCACAGAAATTGTTCACCATTCGTTGGAAAGCTCTCAATTTGTATAGTATTTTTCTTGTAGTTACATATTTATTTATATAACATTTATAGGGTTTTAGACCAAATTAAATGTCTAAATCATTTATTTTATTATTGCCAAAGACTCCACATTTATTATTGTTTGTTATTTAACGGATGACTAGCATCGCAAAAACACATTCTGTGTTCCTATGATTTCATACAGAGTATGGAAAAAGAAATAAACCGGGGGGTGCAGGGGGGCGGAGCCCCCCGCCAAGGCGCGAAGCGCCGAGTTTTTGTATCAAAATTGCCTCAATCATACTCAAACGAATTTTACTAATAATATAGAAGGCAGGTAGGTAGATATCCAGCTCCATCAATCCACTAGTTAATATTTCTCACGTTAGAGTAATCTTTTTCAACCAGCCAGCCTCACGCTACGAATGCGCGCAAACCCATCAATAGTATTCAATAAGAACAACAAGAAAAATAACCGCAATTCGATGATGTTTTTATTGCGTATCTATATGTACTCAAGAAAAGTAGTCCATAAGAAGTCTTGTTAGAAACAGAAGGGATTGCAGGAGCGCAGAGCGATTTGACGGGACTGCAGTTCGCGTGTCAGTTGCCACAATCTCACAGCAATCTACTCTGTTACTGCCATGAAAAGGAAGGCAGAAGTGTGGGCTGACCAAGTAGCGGAGAGCTAAGCTTATCTGAGAAAGTAAGTAAAGAATGGAAAGGAACAACTATCTAAGTTAACGAACTTCGGACATTTAACAGATAAAACAAGTTATAGGATTTTGGTAACAATCAATTAGCAATTTAGAAGTTAGAATGTCACGCTCGTTGTTGAGATTTCTACAATTAAAAGTTCTAAATTTGGTATGAACTCATCCTCAACCCGAAAATCGATGATAACGCAAATTAAATTTACAAAATGACGTATTAAAACGGGAAATTGAACGCTGGGAACTGAACTCTTAAACACATAAACATCAGAAGTAACCCAGACTTATAAATAGTAAAAATTCCGGACAGTTGCAGCTATGTTCAGGTTGACAAAGGTCGATGCCTACACGGCCTGCCGACCGTTGATCGTTTGGATGCCAAGGTTGGAAATCCCTCAACGTCTACACCATTCATCTTTAATTCAAAAACACCCACCACCCATTTCAAGAGGGTTTTTTACGTTCCTCTTCATCTTCTACGATTCCAGCGCTTATTCAACTCAACAGATTCGATTATTTAAACACAATGATTATTATGTATTAGATGATGTAGATTTTATACAAAGAATACTATTTCCGTAGTTTGAAATAATTAAACATATAGATAGGTCACAGTTCTCACAATAAGTACCAAGTTGATCGCAAACAAAAATACGTTAAAGAAAATCTGGTGTATTTGTACCTGTACTTACAATAAAATTTATTGTAAGAAAATTTTAATATTTCTAACACCTAGAGACCTATTAATTTACAAGAGAATGAAAAAAAATCGTTCAAGAAGACTTGGTTACATGGCAACCGACCCGTCAATTGGGTTGTAATAATCATTTCAGTTGATCACAATATTTTAGACGAGTAACAGTTGGCAAGTGATTCGATGTAACGAAATCATCATCAAACCATGAAGTAAAATGAAAACTTATTGTTTAGTAATGCATGCATTCCAGGGAACGTCCCATTGGTCAAGGTTTAGTACAATTCAAACTACATAGTAGGTAAGCGATAAAACAAGCAGTTTTTATCGCTTACTCAAACATGCTTTTTACCTTCCTATTGCACGAAACTGTTTCACTAAATGCAATTTAGTTATTATTTTGAGTAAGAAATTATGGATCCCCCCCCCCCCCCTCATCACCATTAGCCACCATTACATTTCTAGTAGCATGCAAGCCTCGAATTTGAACAGCATTTTAAAATCTATGATCTACGATACTCAACATGCGAATTCGAGTCCCCCCCCTCCCCTCCCGCCATCATCCCAAGCGGAACTTCGTCGTAACGTTGTAGTTTGTCGTTTCATCTGTCAGTTTTGCAGGTAGACAATAGAAGATATCCGTATTCAAGTTTCAACAGAATCCCCCAAAAAAACGGACCCTGGTGTCCTGGCATCATGGTGGCACTACTGATTTTTGAAGGGTGTTGAGTCGGAAGATAATATCATGTTGGTGGTCGAAACGACTCTGGGTCCTCTTTGTGAATAAAAAGGGGGAAAACGTTGACTTTTTGGTGTTTAATTTTCAGCTACTGATTTATTCTATCGTTCCACCAGGAATAATAATTATTCATGAAAATCCAGAGGTTTATTGATATTGTTCCCTCAATTTCCAAGCTTGAGTGCAATTAGTATGATGTACTATTGAAATTTTGGTATTAAATGAATGGGGTTAGTTCCGCTAGTTATAAGAATGCAATTATTATCTACGTACCGTATTGGAGAATCCGTCGTAACCAGCAAGTCGAGTACAGGAGGCTCCTGTACTCGACTTGCTGGTTACGACGGATTCTCCAAAACGGTACGTAGATAATAATTGTATCGAAATTATGAATATTGAACATGGGAAAATTGTGTATTTTGTAGATATTGTCCCCCCATTTGCTTAAGATAAATATTGAAATAATAGTTTGATATAATATTGAAATATTGAATATTGAAAAATTGTATATTTTGTAGATACTGTCCCCCCCAATTGCTTAAGATAAATATTAATCCACATAAGATTTGATATATGGTAAAAGAGAATATAAAATATGAGTGCCTCCTTACATGGATTGATTTGCATGCCATTACCCTGCACAAATATAAATTCAAATATGAATGGGGTGTGCGCCTGGGTCTGAAAAACTGTTCATCGCTAATTTTAATCTAAACTAGACCTCATTCTGAGAATTTTGACCGCGGCCTCCTAGCGTGAGAAGACCTTTTTCTATGATTTTTCAAAGTTTCGAATGTTTATGACGTCACAGTTTACTGGGGGGTCCCGCCCAAGCGGGAGGGGCGCGTGACGTCATAAACATTCGAAACTTTGAAAAATCATAGAAAAAGATCTACTCATCCAAAAGGAGAACGGCTGGCGTCAAAATTCTTAGAATGAGGTCTATTTTCGATTAAAAATTTTTAAAAAATCAGGCGCACCAGATTGCAGCAGATCAAACGTTTCAAGTCCTACAAAGTTAAAATTTATTGTTTTTCTCATTTTGTGTTTTAGAGATTCCTGAACAACTTTGTTTCCGTATCAGTCTGTAAAAGTTCATTTCTTTGTCCGTACAGGAATTGTATGAAATTTCCACTACCACAGTTCAGGCAAGGTAAGTGCATTCTTCAAGAACTCACACTGGTCCATACTGAAAAACTATCTGAAGAGAAGAGGAAAAGTTTGTGATAGGGCCCAATAAAAAATGCTAATTACACCATCATTTCATGAGAGCAGGGCTCTGCCGTTGGATATCACTCTCCAGTGTATTCGCTCATTTGAAATTCACTGTTGCTTATCTAAGTAGCAACGTCATTTGAATACATGTAAGGACCCCGGGGTGCCCCGGGGACACACTCCTTTCCTTTCACGAACTGCTGTCGCGTCGGTCCGCATGGACAATGTGCTGTTAAATGAATACAACGTTTGGAGAAAGAGAGGTACCAACCAAGAGACTTGGTAAGCGAGAAATAATGTACAGAAAGTAAATAACTATATACTGATGTACTCTTTACTATGGCAATGTGGATGCTCAATCATGAGCACGCGGTAATTATTGAGTCGAGAATGGTGATCTATATATTTTTTCGATCCTTTACGAGGGACTTGCAAAAAAAAGCGCGCTAAATGGGTGCGGCACACAGCTTTCTCGTACCCATAACCCGAATATGTAAATTATCTGATGCATAGTAGCTAATTTAAAAACATCAATTTCCAGGCTACACTACCATCTACACGCCAACCCGCACAAGAGCTTCATCGAATTCGCATGGAAAATGTAGAAATACGATTCCGTTCACCTTTCAATGACAGGGAAATTTCGACTGTACTTTTTAGAGGCTCTGAAGAAGTTGGGAAGTTGTCTATTCAACTGTTTCAAAAGAATGGTATCACAATTGACAGGAAATGTCTGGAATTTATATTTACCTGGCCAGAAACAATAAGGTTTCCATTTAAGTTTGTAGATTTCCATTACACAAACAAACTGGTTTGGTTTCTTTGCTCTCATCTTTTCTCACAGCTCTGATCGATCTTGAAGCGTCGCTCTCCTCGCTGCTCGTAGCTCCACTCAGTAAGGAGGATGAAGAAACACTTTCCATTCGAATTTTTTCAGTAGCTCCTGAGTTTGATGAGCTGAATGTGAGCGAGTGTTGTCGTGCATAAGTAGGAATCGTTGTGACAGTGTTCGTCTCTCGGAATTTTGCAAATTTTCGAGCAAGCTTAAACATCACTTAGGAACTTTCTGTATGCTGAGATCGTTTTCGCCGTAAACTTCAGATAGTTCTTGGTGGATTTCATTTCCAGATTTTGTTTTTAGGGTCAGTTATAGCCCGGATTTCGAGTTTGAGACGTTACCTAGTCATGATATTTACACGAACGTTACGTTCACCTATGTTACAAGGTTCCGTGGAAAAAAATTCAGTGTGACCACAATACACTAACTCAATATCCCACGAATTGCAACTACCTACCCCGTTCATATGGTGCCGAGATATACCTACCTAGATAAGCGAACCTTTTTTTTCCTCCTCGTATAAATGCCTATGTTATCATTTGAGAAACCACTAAATGCTATGTAGGCACCGACCAGTTATCCTTAATTCATTTCAGATTGTGTACCTAGTTATAAATAAAATTTATTACAATACCTATATTTCATATAAGTTAAATTAGTACAATTAAACAATTGTCCTTGATTAAATACAAATTCTGTAATCATAAATAAATAGAATGAAATGTAATCAAATAGTAAAATTGAAAAGAAATAATATAAAATCGTGTTTTGGAAAATCAAGGTAATCACTATCAGCATTTGAATAAGAAAAAATATTTTGGAAAAATTTAAAATCAATCTTTCCAAAATTCAGGATAGATACTTTCTAACGAGGAATTGGAGTAAATGCCTCGTTTCCAAATTCAAACACAATTTACTCCTGTTCAGAGGAATTAATTAATTCAACGACAAGCTCAGAAATTTGCGAGAGAAAGTTTGGAGCTGACAAAGTTTGGCAATCCAAAAGTTGGGCCTAAAGGTGAGCATTAACAAGCGCTAAAGGTGATCATTACTTCGTCAAGAAACAGGGAGTTTAGTGGAGATGAAGTTGAAGGGAAAAGGGACAGTGGAACGGGGGAGAAAGGTTAACGACTTGACAGTTGAGGCAGGCAATTCCGCCTTATAAGAAGTGAACAAGTTCTTTTGAAGTTGTCTATGTACGGCTCGGCATTCAGTTACCAGGAGCCAGACCATATAGGACCCAGGTCAGGAACCAGTGTTGCCACAGATGATGTAGAACTCGGTACGAAACAACATAGGAGGACTTTATTCAGAATAATATCTAGATATCAACGAACATAATATACTGACTTGGATTTCTCTTCCGAGAATCATCACACCGTTCGAAACACTGTACAGAGTCACTATAACCCGTTTCAATGATATACCAAGTACCCGTATGCCAGAGACAACCACATCAACTAATCGAATTCCGGGAAATACCTGCTTGAGTGTGAACAGCTGCAACATTCCCCACTTGGAATTCGTCACTCACCTGAAACAAGGGAGAAAGTAAGTATTAATAATCTAATGAAGTCTGGAAAATAATAGAGGATCACAATAAAAATGACTATACTTAAAGTACCTATTGCTCCACAGAATTTGGTGTAATCTTGTGATGATATCAACACATTATGAAAATAATAGTAAGTCCATCTTTTACCGTCAAGTTTCAAGAATCGGGGTCTATATACAATAAAAAAATATAAAAAAGTATTCGAATTCAAACGACTAATATTCCGTATATTTGGAGTGAAAAATTGTAGGAGACAACAATCTCGCGATCATTCGATTGTTCAAGTAGTTCCAGTCCTGCAGTACTACAGAGAGAAAACAATCGTACGAGATTACAATCTCGTTATGCTGCAATAGAGAGGGACTATAACCCAACGATCTATAATTCCGAATAACCAAAAGAAAAAATGAAACTAACCATAATCCAGTCAAACCAAACCTAGGTATACTCCTACACGAATGAGCGAGCGAACATGCTAGTTTAATTTGAAGAAGAATGAGTGCATCAGTTTAAAATTCAAGTCAATTTGAACGTATACACATATTAATTCCTTCACTATACAGAAGGCATATGAACGCCTCTAGCATTACAAATCGGTGAAACCGTCCGGAGGAAGGCGAGATGAGGTAATGTTTATTGAGAGTCCCAAGTTTTAAACCGCGAGAACAGGTAGACAGGGCGCACGTACGTTGTCACTTCTTCGGACCGAACGGCTGTTTGCATATTACAACACCAGAGGTGGAAACCATACGAGGCAATCTCCAAGTCATTTGATGAATACCGACTTGTTTAGTCTGAAGTCTCTCATGTTTCTTGATATTTCCATCCAATCGAGACTCATGATCCTGAGCAGACACCTGTGCACACGTAATTTAGAGGTGGACAGAATGATTTAGAATTTAGAATGCATTTAGCAAGCAATAGGGCGATTGAACGTCACTATCCTAAACTCAGCAACCACTGGACACCTAAGAGAGAAGTCGAAGACGATTATGTTTTCGAACTATACGCGTTTGTGTTGGTTTCTATCTTGGATGGAGCCTTTCTTGTCATTCAAGTATAGAATCTCACCTCGCATTCTTTACTGCCATATACACGAATGGAGCTAATTATAAACATAAACATATTTTTATTAAATTATAAATAGCGTTTTAATGTATTATTCTATTATTAGTATAAGTACAGATCCTGGTAGAAAAGCGTGTTGCCCTACTTGAGGAGGGCCGGCACCACATCTGCAGTAATCACGCACTAAGACCAGCTCATAGCATCAGGGACCCCACTATCAGAGACTGAGATGGCGCTCAACGTTGAAGGAAGGACACGGTAAAGGGGGAAAAGGGAGGAGGGAAGATTTGAAACGCGACGTAGAACATGGAAACGCTGTTAACCTCCGATTTACCGACGCTTTTAAGGTCCATCCAGTCATGTCATAGCCAACCAGACATCTCGGTTATTTCCAGTGAGATGAAACTTGGTAAGATAAGGCACACCATGAGCCACTGTCGATTGTGACAGTGAGTATATTGGGAATGGTCAGTAGCAATCGATACAACTCGGTTTCAGCCATGATTCTGAGATTGAGGATTTCATAACAGTCACACAGACAGACAGACAAACACAAAACAAAAATTGTTCGAGAAAGTACAAAACGTAAAACGAGACTAGAAATTTTGATTTTGTGGAACGTTTTTTTTAACGTTGAAAAGAGTGAAAACAATGCTTCCACTACCTTGGGAGACTCGGAAGCGAAATGTTTTATAGTTTACCGGTTTATATTGAAAGAACTACTCCTGGATCAATTGGACGATCCTGGAATGTATGAAATATTAAACATTATGTTTATCGTCAATATGTGTATCGAGGTTTCTACAGATCGGACCATGATGAAATCTATAAGCAAAAGTGAGAAATTTAAGATCAAAGAAAATCACGTTTTCGCGTTTGCAGTCGCTACTATTGATCTGATCATGACAGCACAAATCCAGCAAATTTCATAAAAAATCAAACCCTGTCCATAATCAAACCTGTTTGGAAAGCTCTCAAACGCAAAATAGAAGTGGACATTCAAATTTGTAGGATCCGAATTTTGTTTGACCTAAGCTTCCTGATCTTCGATAATGAGATATTCACGCTGGCCCCAACAAAATTAATTTTCTCTGTTATCTGAGCGTTTACGAACACGACTTCTCGAAATTCACTCAACGTTAAACATAAATAAATGAATACGAAGCTAGCCCCTAAAAACTAGTGGATTCAGAGAATATAAAGAAGTAGTCATAATAATGTAAAATACCTAATGTATGTTACATTTAAAATGCACCGATTTTTTTCAATTTAAAAAAATACATGATGTGTTTTTAATTAAAAAATGCATAATGTAATTTGCATTTAAAAAAATACATAGACAATGTATTATGCATTTAAAAAAATACACTTTTTTCGACAGAATCAACACACTGTATTATTCTGGACGTCAAGCGATTTCCTCACACATGAAGATAATTCAACTATGTAAAAAGGATATGTTTGACATAATAAACCAAATAACTATATGAAAATTGACAATAAATAACCATTATCAGTGAAGAGTAAATACAAGGAAATGCTTCTAAAACTCTATTCAGAGGTCACGATTAGTATATTATTATCGGAGAACCATTGCCAGATTCAATCCTCTACCACGATGAACAACAGTATGCTAATAGGAGGACCGCAGCAAATTAAGCTCAATTAAAACACACATATAGTAGAGACTGGAAAAATTGTATTTGCATTTGATAATTTATTAAAATTTATTCGGGAGCCAGCGAACCCGAGACCGCAACTTGGAGGAAGACAAATTGAACAGGAAGACAAGACATTCCACAAGGAAGACAAGACAGTCCTCCCTAATGTAGGAAGAATGAAAACAGTAGGTAAAAGAAACTTAATTTCTTTAAACCATTAAAATAAAGTAAAGTGAAAAAATTAATAAATAAATACAAAAGTAACAAAAATATAAAGGTACGAAATAACAATAACAGAACCATGGTAAAATTAAAATGGGCCGGGAGATCGAATTTACTATAATATACATTACATCGTGAAAAGTGTAATATGCAGTGACAATCATCGAGGATTAATTCTTGAACTTATTTCCAACATAACTTAAATTATATGTAAGTTTATTAAATAGTATTAACAATTTTGAAATTATTTGAAAAAGTTTGAAATTATGCCTTTTGTGAGGGTTTGTGGATACAGGAGGAGGTTAAAGTTTGAAAACCACTCATTTTCGAACATAATCGAAAATGTTGTGTACTCTGCCCAGGTCTCAACGATTTTCGAGATTCTTTTTTTGTTCGACGCGGAAATCTATCTATTTATGCACTACATCGCCGGAATTTTGAATATTTCCTTTGAAGGGGGAAGGGAATGGAGAGGGGGGGATAAAGCTTGGAAAACGTGGATTTTCGAGTGCAATTCTGTGTATTCTAGCCAGGCCTCAATTTCACATCGATTTGCGTGGTTATTTTTTAATTTTTTTCGACGCTAAAATCTACTTAGCTATGCACTACGTCGCCGGAATTTCGAAAGTATTGTTTAATGGAGAGGAAGGATAGGATATTTAATATTAAAAGATGGTGCATTTTGACAATACCTTGAGCGCGCTAACTACTCCTCAACTTTCTACCGATTTTCGTGTTTCTTATTTAGTTCGACACAGATTACTTTCCAGTTGCTCATTACTTCATCAGAGTATAGAAATTAGCATGAGAGGTAGGTGAATAGGGGATAACATTAAAAAAAACCCGTTTTCAATATTTCGATTCCTGTTAAGGCTTACTACTGTTAACCAAGCTTTTAAATTTAGGGATCATAATTTATATACCTCTGGATTTTCATGAACTATTCTTTGTGCCACCATGGGACAAATCTGTGATGACACCATGGTTCCAGGACACCAGAAACCGCGTATTGCGTGGGATTTAGTTCCACCTTGAATACATAATAAGATCACATATTATGTGATCTTCAACGGACTACCTACCAAAACCAACAGATAAATATCCAACGTTATGACGTATTTCTGCTGTAATATCAGGCTGGAACCGTTAATAAAGGGGGGGGGGGGGGGGGGGGACTTGAATTCGATGGCTTACTGTGAGGGGGTGGGAGGTTGTAGATGGCTCCCTAGAATACCATTGCCCCCGGGTTGTTAGTACTAACTGCGCTTGCCTAAACGTGAAATCTTTGCAGAATTATAGAATTAAAAAAATAGTAACGAATAGCAGAAACCGATTCTCGTTAACTAATTATTAAGACTAATTTCGGTAACAAATCATATAAACCAATTTTAGTAACAAATTTTATGAACCCATTCTAGATGGTAACGATTTATAGAACAATTTTGGTATCGATTTATAGAAACCAATTTTAGTTACAAATAATAAAAACCACTTTAGTTACGAATTATAGAGAATCCAGAGAGAATTTGCTTGGTTGAAATACCGTTATCTCAAAATACGGTCTCCGTTATCTCAAATGTAATCCTGAATGAGTGCCATGGATGAAAGTGATCTATACGCCCTTATAGGGACGTCCCCTCAAATGCATGCATTACGACATGTTTTGGGTTTATGCATATTTTGAGTAAGCATCTATTTACTCAGAATATTGAAAAGCCCCACAAAAAGTTTGATGGACAATAGGTAGTAATTGAAGAAATATTACCACTAATTTCAGGAATGCAAAAAATCTAGACATTCCTAGAAATACTAAAGGAGAGAATAGGCCAGGTGACTATTGATACGAAGCAGGCCATTGACCCCTGATCCACCTGCGGCCTTGAGTTTTGCGGGGGGTTCGGCACTCCTGCTCTTGTACGAAATAAGTGGGTACACTCGACAATATTTAGGAAAACCGACCATATTTTCCATCCTATATTACTCATCTTACAGATTATCCCATCTATAGAGTCGAAATAGAATCTTGGGAGTAGAAGTTGTACATTACAATCTTACTGTCAAGTGTTGTCAAAATCAAGAGTGAAAATACGGGGGAGGAAATCATTCAAATAGACAGCTTCAGTTGAAATCAGAATTATGTCAATACATAAGCTTGAGCAAATAAATAGGCTATCATCGGTCAATTTCAGATCAGAACGATCGCTCATGCAATGTAATGAACCTCTTATCAGATATTATGTTCGAGGTGGGTTTACCTCTCACAAATATTTATTCAGTACTTATCTGCATAATGCCTCAGACTATCTTACCACTCGAAGCTAATGTTGACGAAATGATCCAGTTACGCTGAACTTGATTTTTGAATAAACACATTATTATCAACAAAACCAGAAGGTATAGGTGTTCAGGGGAAAATTGAAACACCCTTTGATAGCGAATTATGAGAGACAATATTTTCATAATTTAACACAGAGGTTTTTGGAAGAACGTGTCAGATGCTGGTCATCCCACTTCTACTCGCTTCGTGTCGCATCTCATCCGCGGCAACCACCAGTAAGCTCTCTACCTCAGACAACCTTTATAATATGATGCGATTCAGAAATAAATTTCTAATGGTAGGTACTTGAGACTTCTTATTTTTGTTTCACACAGGTAGATACTCATTTAAATCTAACCCATTCAAATCTACAACCATTTTTTTTTTAATTTGAAATTCCTACTTTGATTTTCAACACAAATGTTTCAAGGCTAAAATAAATTGTTATGATTCAAAAAGTGATGGAAAAGGAAATGAAAACAAAAATAAGTCAATTAGTGTTTTTATATAGGCTTTTTTAATTAGTTACTAAGAAAGAGTCTATAAGAGAATCTTTAGGTTTATTGAAGAATTTAAAAGAGGATGTTACATTAAATGTAACTTTTTATGTGACTTTTACAATTGTAAATTTTACAATCGATCCCTGGGACTCGCACAAATAGGTACTCTAACCAAAAGAACATGGCTGTTTTCACTTGAAGGCTCACTTGACGAAGATTCACATTAACATCATTCGATAGACATTTCACACGGATGGTTTAGGTTCTTTCACTCTCGGTTTATATGAGAGGCAGAGGCTCAGCAGGGAGACCGATTTCTGACTACACAGGAAGTATTAATTAGCGACGAAACGATCAAAGAAAGCAAAACGCATTTGGAGCCTAATTATTGGGAAGCAGCCGAGTGGAAAGAACCACAAATAGGAGGTGCAGTATCGGGGACCCCACGTGGAATAGAATTGCCTAAATTGACTGACGAAAATCAGAAAAATTTGTGATTAGCAGGTTTGCGGTCCATTATGGATCAGAATGTTCTACTAATAAAACAATTATAGAGAGAACCGAAATTACCAAATGGCGAGGAACTCAAAATACGTGCGGAAGGGCAAAAATGGGTCCTCAATAATCAAAACTTTTACTCTTATTCGATTTTTTTTTTTTTTTTTTTTTTGAGTGGAGAAACTATGAGCGAAGGAGAAGTTTCACACCAACAGTGTTGGACTCAACCGCTTGGTGTACCAACTAAAACCCCACTCCCTCTGCTTAGGACTCACCCCGGAACCACTTGTACAGTATTACTTCAGGGTGAGCCCTATTTTTCACCTAACGGGGCTTCTACTTCTGCTCACCAGTCCAATATCCTATCACTCCATCAATCCTACTCCTCTCCTTCTTCCTCCCATCTTCCATCTAGCTTTTTTGCTTTTAGGACTGCTGTGACAAAATTTGTCAGTATTTAATACTGCCATTAATACTTTATTTAATTTGGCAGTATTTAATACTGCCATTGCGTCCCAGCTCGACTTTTTCCTAACTCGTATTCGAACTCGTTCCAAATAGTTCAAAACCGCTCAAATTTGGGTGGATCCTTTTTAGGACGTCCCACAGTAAGACTTGGGCGTCCTCATGCGATCGATCTGGGGTGAAGTTGGACAACACTCAACAGAAAAAAAAATAACCACACAGTAATCCGTTTTAGACCATTCTGAATCCAAATCCGCGAAAAAAACCATAGGTGTATGTCTGTGTGTGTGTGTGTGTGTGACAAAATCTTGTGTCGTCTGCACAGGCCCTAGTACTCAACCGATTTTCCTGGTTCTTTTTTTGTTCGACGCGGAAAACTATCTAGTTGTGCACTACGTCGCTGGAATTTCGAATGTTGCCTTTTAAGGGTGGGAAAGGGGGGGTTAATGCTCGAAAAACGTGCGTTTTTGGGCATAATCTTGTGTCGTCTGCCCAGGCCTTAGTTCTCAACCGATTTTTGTGGTTCTTTTTTTCATCGACGCGAAAAACTATCTAGTTGTGCACTACGGCGCCGGAATTTTGAATTTTGCCTTTTAAGGGGGGAAAGGGGGGGTTAATGCTTAAAAAATGTGCGTTTGCGGGCGTAATCCTGTAAACTCTGTCCAGGCCTCAATTTCCAACCGATTTGTGTGTTTCTTTTTTTGTTTGACTAAAATAACTTCCGAGTTGTACATGATTTCACCCGAGTACCAAAATTCGCAAGGGGAGGGGGCAAGTGGGGGGATAATATTCACAAAATATCCGATTTTTCAATATTTCGGTTCCTTTACTGCTTACTAATTGTACCCAACCTTTGAAATTGAGGAAAAATTCTCATTATACCTCCGGATTTTCATGAATTATTCTCTGAACCACCATAGAACTAATAGTGGTGCCACCGTGGTGCCAGGAGACCATAAACCGCATATTTCGTGTTTTTTTTTTTTTTGTGTGTGTTTCACCTTGAATACGGATGTGAACCTCGATGGACCGCCTACTAAAACTAATAGATGAAAGAACTCGAATTCGCATGTTGGGTATCGTAGATCATGGATTTTAAAATGCTCTTCAGATTCGAGGCTCCCACGCCGCTAGAAATGTTAAGGTGGATAATGGTAAGGGGGGGGGGGGGGTCACTATTTCTTGCCTAAAGTAATAAACCAAACTACATCGAGTGAAACAGTTTTATCGCTTACCAACTGGTTAAACTGATCTAATGCTTATCCAATGGGACGTCCCCTGGAATGCATGCATTACTAAACAATATGTTTGGTTAAGGCTTCTAGATTCCTATAGATTTCAATGCATTTTCGTATGTAGAAGCCACAAGCTCTGTTTGTGTCAGTGTGCGGTAGGAAGATGTGACTGAGCTCATCAGTGGATTTAAAGCCAAGATATTTACTGTGCACCACTCGTGGACCGCAATTAGGTTGCTTGGAGCCACTCACAATATTCTTGTGCTGAGACACGGCAAAACAGCTCCAAGTCATCAGCGAATATCAGGCAGTGGAACACCCTGAAGACCGATCTCAGATCAGCATAGTATGCTCATATTGTAGAACAGCCACGGTCCAGGCTCTCTCAACGTCTCTTCAAGGTGGAACACCATTGGGCCCAATTCCATTGGAGACGTTCAAACCTCGGAGCGTTCCCAAAATTTAATCTTCAAATACATTTATGAAATTAACAATTAATTTGAATGTATTATAAACTGACTGCCAGTCGAGTGGGAAGATAGGTCTTACAGTGTAATATCATTCTACGAGGGTCAGACCAAAAGTAAGCTTAATGAAGTTCTAAAAAAAATCTTATAACATAAGTACAGGAAAACTAAAATAAAAATTGAAGTTGAAGAAAGGAGAGGTTCATTGCTGCAGTTGAGCGCATTATCAACGAAGATCGCAGGCATACAACAGTCGAAGAAATCTGTACTCTCTAACCTCGAACATTGACATTAGCCGTTCAACTGTCATGAGGATCATTGAAAAAGATCTTGAGCTTTTAAAAGTTTGTGCCCAATGGGTTCCTCGCTGAAGAAGGAAGTATAGGTGTGGCACAGGCAGCAACAGTATAAAAACAAAGTCGACATTCGCTACCAAAGTCTTTAGAACGGCTGACTTTACGAGAAGTGATATGACTGTAACGTATATAAATAAACTTTTAATTCAAAATTTCCAAGCGTTTTAAGATTTTTCAGAACTTTATTAAACTTACTTTTGGTCTAACCCTCGTACCAAAGCTCAAATGTCAGTATTGTTAACAAGAGACAACTCAAGTACAACAAATGAATGGATTTCACAATTCCTGGCTAATTTTCGGTAATGGGGTATTTCGTTCAATTTTTTTTTTTTTTTTATTTTTTTTCTCGAAAGAGTAGGGCTTAGGAATAACGGTAATCGGGTCTGTTCGTCGAGAAAATGTTTTTAAAAAATCAGAGAAGCTAAGGAAAGTTGAAGATTTGAATGGTGTGACGTAGCTAGCCAACTGTCTTTGAAAAAAGTACCCATGCACAGAAACCCTTGGAGGACGTCTTGGATACTACAAAATACTACTCACACAGGCGCGCGGCGTAGTCCTAGCCTAGTGTGTGTGCATTTATAGCGGCCCGCCTTTTTCAAACGTGTGATCTCTTTAATTAATTTTTCTACCACATGTTATAGTATCATTGGGCTTAAAAAGTTGTAGAATATAGGTTTTCAAGGGTGCTGAATCCAAATTTGAGGTCAAAAACCTGAATTTCCGACCCACCGAGATACCCCATTATTAAATAAATACTGCGGAAGTAAAATGTATGCATACGACTGAACACTCGGTAGACCAGCAGTTGTTTAAGTATGGTAGAAAGGACATTAAGGTCATCTACAGTAGTTCGCGTGCTCGTCGACAGAAAATATACAAAATATACAACAGCACACAGAAAAACTCCGAAGAAAAACTTCTCGATTCTCCTCCTCTAAAAGGTATCGGTGGAGTTTCCTTGAGATGGAGTGTTCACCTCTGGACCTTGAGCGGACTCTCGGGCCGGTGCCGCAAGATGACGCCCCAGGAGTAACCAGAAGGAGATCCTATCCAGGCCTCTATAGCGTCGACACTCGGTCGAATGTAAATTTACCACAAGAATCTATCATAATAGCAACGTAAATCATGAACCAACAAACCGTACCTTCAGATCATCTGGAGGGGGAGAGAGCTAATCACCTCAAAATATATTATAATATAATATATTATTCTATAGAATAATATAATATATTATTCTATAGAATATTTATACTCGATATCTTTTCGATACCGATGTTATTAGATATCGATACTTCGATAATATTGGCTCAAACTATCGATACTTCAAATTAACCCACAAATGATTTCGCAAACCAAATAAAAACTCCATTAATCAAGAATTATAAATATTAACATTATAAATATATTAATAAAAGTCAATAATTTAAACTGTGGTTAAAGTCAATGGTAATTTAAAATGTTATAAAAGTCAATAATTTAATATGTAGGTAGTTAAAGTCAATGGTAATTCAAAATGTTATGAAAGTCAATAATTTAAAATTTAATAAAAATGAATGATCATTTCATTTTATATTTATTCCAATTCTTATTCCCAAGAATTCTCCATTAATGAAATGATTTTTTTCATTCACTACAAATGGAAAGGATCAAGTAATAAATCAGTTACATTACAAATTAATAATATTAATTATCGAATCATAAAAACAAAAATTTGTCGAGAAGTGAATTTTGACTTGAATTTTAAAAAAAATTAAATAAAAAAAAATGTTGTGAACCGGAAAGTAAAACAATGGTCACAAGGAACTCAAACTGTTCAAGAAACCCAGAGAAATGAAAACCCAAGGACCTAGTATCCTAGGTGCGAAGATACAGGGTTACTGTGGATAGGTTTTGAATATCGATGAAGGATATTAGAAGCTAAATATCGTTTCGATTGATACTATTCTGAGTATTATTCAGTGGTAGATATAGTATGGTATCTAAGTACTTGATATTTGATTTTTTTTTACTATTCCTCTTTGGCAGAAATATCGATAATATCGTCAAGAAAGTATCGATACCTCCGATATTTCAGGCAAGAGTATCGATACCAATATATCGGTATGAGTTTTTTATCAAAAGTATCGATACAAATATCGGTATCGATACCAAAAAAGTATCGATACTCCGATATATCAGTGGTATCGTGCCATCATCGAGGTATCATGAAGTAGACCCCTTAATTTCCATCAGAGCTTGTCTCAAAATGTCCGGTAGGACCCCAAGTTGGCTCCATTGAGTCAAATAAGGGGACAAAATAGGATTTAAATATTCATCCGGAACAAAATGTAAACGGAAAAGTCTACTTTTCGTCGTTTTCTTCGAATAGGTAACTTCGTAAGTCTCAGATTAAGCAGTTATAAAAATCCCATTGAAAATGGGCGTCTGAAAAAATCAACGAAACGAATTTTTAAAAGTTCAAATATTTGAATTAATATTTGAATTTTGATCTGAAATCTGGAGAAGAAGACTATTCAAAGGTCAAAATTATGTTATCGACTTTTCGTTCACATCATAGACCTAAAGGTACAATTTTTTTTTGTGTTCGGGTTGGATGTTCGCTAGCACCTAACGTTGATGAGCACCTAACGTTGCAGTCAAAAGGTGGGTTGGTAGAATAAGGAATATTGCAAACTTTCATAAACCCAAGTAACTTCGGTCAATCCATACCGAACACCTATTATTTCAACATTTAAATCAAATCCAATAAAAAACATAGGTAGCTTTGCTCCCCCCCCCCCCACTATATTTTTATCGTTGTTTAGATGGTTATAGAAGAACAATAATTTAATTTAGAATTTGAAGCTGGCACAAGATATTCATCCTTTATAACTGGGGTACATTCGTACTTCAATCTGTGTTCAAAAAACTTGTGTTGAACTACGAGTTAACACTTAGGGTAGTATCATTCGACATTGCTTGGTCACTAATGAGACACTAAATTGTTTTGTAAAATTTTCTTAAATGTTATTGTACAAATATTGCGGGCTGATATGGACCTGACATTGCTGCCGAACTAACTGTTTCGAAAGGAAACATGGCTGAAAACAACTAAATTACATATGGGTAACTAACTACACAGCACTACAGGCCGATGTGGCCCTTAGCTTCCCGAACTCCCTTCCGCCACTGAGTACTGTCACCCGCCTGAGTCCTCCGCAATCCCACCACCCGGAGGTCCCTCAAGACATCATCAAGCCAGCGACTCCGAGGACGACCTCTTCGTCTTCTAGTTTCCTTCCTAGCTCGCATCATCATTCTCGGGCAGGCCTCCACTGGCATGCGGTCGACATGTCCCAGCCATTGGATGCGCCCAACTTTGATGAATCGGACTATGTCTTCATGTTTTAATAATTCATCAATTTCAGCATTCTGTCTTGCTCTCCACCCTTGGCCCTCTCTTACCGCTCCATAGATCCTTCTTATAATCCTTCTCTCAAATATCCGAAGTCTAGCCTCATCCTCAGCCCGCATGGTCCAAGCCTCTGATCCATAACAAACCACAGGCCGCACCAGGGATCTATATAGCCTCATCTTCGTTGATCTGGAGATCACACGGCTCTTGAAGAGTTTTATATTGGCATAATATGCTCGGCTGCCTGCCATTATTCGTGAACATATCTCATCCTGTACTTGGTTTCTATTCGTGACCAAGCTCCCCAGATAGGTGAAGGACCTTCATCAAACTTATAAGAACCAAACGTCACCCCTATAGGCACCCGCTGGACACGGCTCGGGGGAGATATCTTGAGGTATTTAGTTTTGCTCTAATTTATTCGCATACCCATTGGCTTTCCCCTTCATGCAAAACCCCAAAAGCCTCCAGCAGGGCATCAAGACTTCGCCCCAATAAAGCAATGTCATCGGCATAAGCCAGAATCTGCCATGTTCTGTCGACAATTGTTCCCTTCTTATCTGCATTATTGAAAGCCTCATGCAGAGCTAGGTTGAACAGTGTGGCTGACAGCGAATCTCCCTGTTTGACGCCCGAGCTTGCCTCAAAGGGTTCCCCGCAGCGGTCACCAACCATAACCCTCGAAGTGCTTCCCTGAAGGGTAATCATTTAATAACATATGGGTATAATTTATTTATTTCAAGCATTTTTCACTGTTGGTATTAACGTTTTATAATCATTGAAAACTTCAATGAATTATAGTTTTTATTTTGTGATGC
Source organism: Apolygus lucorum (assembly GCA_009739505.2). Lineage (NCBI taxonomy): Eukaryota > Metazoa > Arthropoda > Insecta > Hemiptera > Miridae > Apolygus > Apolygus lucorum. The sequence goes on along the minus strand of CM019176.2, from coordinate 73,579,981 downwards.
CTAAAATTATTTCGATTTACCTTTATCCAATCATGTTCCTCATTAGAATCTGATACAAGCATACCTATCAACTCCAAGACTTTAGGGTTTCATCTCTATTTGTCTTTTTATTTTTAGGGATGGTTTTAGCCCACTCCATGAGAGGCATCTTTTTGCACATATCATATGAATTATATGAAACACAATACTATCCACACCCCTACTAGTTCTCACTTGACAAACCCGTCTGAGGAGACCAGAATGGACCAACAATTTTAACAAAGACAACATCCAACTTTAAATAGCAGAATATTTTAAAAACCCAAGTAGTACAGGAATTGAGGCGCCAACATCCGGAAGGAATGATATTTCGTAATGACATCTCACATGTTGAAGGACATGATGTAGTTTCAAAACCGCCTGGCGTGGCAGGTGCTATGGGACCTCGTTTGTGGGTGAGCCCACCTGTTGAACGTCACATCTGCCTACTGTATCCGTATAAAGGCGTTTTATACCATACGCGAAAATTAGATCTGCACTGACACCTGCTCCTTTTGTGGTAGTAGGTTTTCCTACGCTTTTTATTCCTCGCGAGTGCTTCACAATGACATTAGGAAGGACTATTAACCATATATTTGAAAAAAGAGCAAAAAGTGTTCAAGCAAAACAGATAAAGCCATGTATTGTGCTTTATATTATCATTAATTTAATAATGATTAACAGGAGGTTTCCATTATTTTTCCGATCGTCACGGCACGACTCAAAAAAGCGTTACCATGTTCATTTTAACAAAAATGTCGTGTGAACATTTGTCGCGAAATAGACAATAAGAAATCTTTTTAGAGGAAAAAAATGGCATAAAATTATTCGTTATTAAATAATCTGACTGTAGAACCGTAGGTCTACTTTCCTTAGTTTATTTCCAAGTATTTACATAGGTAACTAAATAGTCTAAAACACTCTTCTACTGATATCCAATTTATATTTCAACCTCGTGAAACATAATACATAACTCACGTTGTTCGAGTGATTAATAGTGGAAGTTCTCAAGAAGTTGGCAATAATTTTCAGAAACACTATACGAGTAGGTGTAAGGTGGCGAAATCCAGGATTCGACCATCACAATAACTTAGATGTTTGTATCTTATTCTCGTGGATCCCTAAATATTGTGAAGATCAAGTTCATAATTACGAATTTATCAGAAAGTACCTATTTCACAATTAAGTACAGTATTTCTATACATCATTTTTACAAAAACTAAATTTGTCCATGTTTTTTCTTTGAGAGGAACGTACTTACTCTACCCTCATAACCTCTCACACGTTTTTGCTTCAACAAATAGTGGAAACAACCGCTAAAGACATTCCGCTAAAGTTAGTTGATTCAAAACTAATAGCTTTTGCAAATTATTACCCATTTATTAAATTTTATTATAAGGTCACCCTTCTGCACAACTAAATGACTTACAATAATTCTATTCGAATAAACCAAATGGTTCTCATTTTCGGCCCAGTTATAGGTACCTTGGCGAGTCAGGCCGGCAATACAGTCAACTAAGTAGGACCTAAGGACGGTTGGAAGGGGGCAGAGGGATCCTCCGTCGGGATGCTAAGGCAGTCACGAGTAATCTTGATTAATTTCACAATTAACTTCATGGTTCATTATCGTTCATAGCTCAGGATAGTCCCATTCTTTTCTAAAACTTGAACACTATCCTAAATTAATGTAAAAACGTCAGTTAGTTAATTCAATAATTAAATAATTAATTACCCTCATAGGTAACGAACTGATTCCGCAGAGCTCTAGGTAGTGTCGAAAAATGTTTAAACATCGTGACTATTTTAAATGAATGAAAAATAGAAAGTTTTCAAGCTAGGGCGTTTTAAAACATTTTTCCCTCATTTTTTAGCATTTAGACGAGGCTGGCAAAATGAACAATAGCTTCGGGGCTACCCCAAAAAGAAGCCGATATACCAACTTGCATCAAAATCGGTCCATGGAAACACTGATCCAACTGGGAACGACGGACGGACGGAACAACTTTCATAGGATTTTAGGATTCTACATACCTTCAACCCGCAGAGGGAGTGGGGGGACATGGTTTTTTATTGAAAACGATAAGCCAAAATGATGCCAATAGTAATAATTTTCTACAATCGCATCACCTACTGCAGCAAATAACTACTTGAAAATGTCTTCAATGGAACCGACAATCTGCTCGAACTTGGATCAACTGGATCGAATCAAACGAAACCGAGAGCGACATAGGATGACTGATGACATGACAAGAAGGTGTCATGAAATTGTTAGGCGTAGGATGACGAAAGGGGAAGGGGAACCGGAAAGCGAGAGTACGAAAGTGATGTGGATCAGGACCAGCCAGGTGGAAGGAGTTCGAAAGGTGGAGGTGCCGAGCTGGTCAGGTGCAGTAAAAGTGATATTTAGGGCAGTGATATCACGATCTGAGCGTGAGTCTGCTCTGAGTGAACCGTGGCGGGCCGTGCATGGAAAATGAGTCCAGCTCCACCTACCAGTGACCTCTGACATTGTAAGATCAACCTATAGTAGAACACTGGCAAACAACGTTCAATTTCAACCATAAGTAATATTTAATTTAATATCTCAAATCTTCATTCAAATTTAATGTTTATATCTTTCGAGTCTACCAAGCATTAAGTTAACTTTTTAAGAATGGAAAAAAGTCTTCCAAAGTAAAATTTTTCTCTCATTTCACGTTTTAGAACTGGAAAATTTTGTTTTCGTATCTATCAGTCGGTCCACGGACTGGTGTGGTACAGTCCTCCCCGAAACCACTGGTAGATAGGTAATATTGAAGGACGAGATTCAAAGGCTCCAGGGTGTGACGGAGCAGCAGTTGCTCTGTCACCTGATTCGTGATTAGATGGAACGATTACTTCCGTCTATCGAATAGAACGGTGACTCAGGGATTGCTCCCCAGTCTTAATCCAGACTTAGTACGTCTGGATTAATTCATGAAAGTACTTACTTTCATACAAGATCATTTCTCTTGCCCTCGTGGTTCAAATCCGAAGATCCAATTGGTAATATCTATTGATAGTTCTCCACCCCACCCCCAATAAATAGATAGGAGTCTCACTGCTTATACGATAATAAATATCCATGTATATTCCCCTCATTCAATTTTTATCTATTATTCATCATCCCTTGTCTTGGGCTGGCTCCCATCAAGGATTAGGCATTCTAACGAAACGTATAAGTTATAGGGATGAAACACATCATCTATTTGATTAGCCAATGTAATGCCCTGCTGAGACTTCAAAAAATTGCGTTTCCTACGAATAGGAAATTTGACACTCTTTCCAAATATGTACTCTTTGTAAATACAAGGTAATTTTGTAAATCAAGGGAGTAATGGTTGTTATAGTGAGGGAAGGTCGAAAACACAAAAACAAATCTAAAGTAAAAAGGTATTTTAATGAAGTAGGATTTTAAACGGGGAAAAAATTGTAGGACGAAAAATGTTGCAAATTAGTTATAGAATCGACCCCTGGATTTCTCCCCACCCTGTATAGTTACACCAATGTACGTAAAACATAGTTTTGGTTTATTTTTATTTTCAATAATGATCCATTGAAATCGAGCGAAAACAAAAAAAATAACCCCCCTCAAAGTTTGATGTTTTACGTTTCAAGGTACATAGAATCCGAAAATCGAATTTAAAAAATCCGTCCGTCCGCCCTACGCGGCATATTTCTTAGCAACCATGGACCGATTTGGTTGAAATTTGGTACATGCCACGAAGCTTTCGGTTGACGTCAGTCACTTCTAAGGGGTGAAAAATAAGGGTTGAAGTTATCAAGAGCGCCCTAGCTCGAAAACTCTCGAAATATAGGTATTGTTTTTTCATTAATTTAAGATAGTATTGCATTTTCAGAGACCTCTGTAGGACAACCCTTTCGTTACCTACGAGAACTTTTTCGTTCTCATCAACTCGACCCCCAGTTCCACAGTTCTCGTCAACTCGAAGGTTTTCCTTCGATAAAACACAATCACGAGTGTGAATCGCCAAATACCAAAGAGGTCTAATCTCCGTTGAAATTAATTTTATCTGACTAAAATGCAATCGCAGTTTGTTTCTTCGAGTTGTAATTGGTTTTGCTTCCTTAGCAATCAGTATTCAAATTTCCCATATTTCCTCGAATCGAGTGTGAAGCTTTTATTTCTTCCAAATAAACTTGATTGCTATACAGGAAAATAATAAACGTTTGTGTAATAATTTGCAGCGTTTTCCTATATTATAAATGTAAGCAAGAAGAGAATTGTTGATGTGCCGCAAAAAAAGGTTTTGGCCGGCCATCGAATAATATGTGCATTGTTCATTGCTTCTCGTACACTCGTAATTTGCCAACATTCATCCATTCGTTCATTTCCAGTTTCCTCAGATTTTTGGTATGAATCACCAGGAACAATTAATGGTTTTTTCATAAATACTTATCAACTACCTATTTATGAGTTTCAATTATGAAAAAGTGAAGAAAAAAAAGGTTTTCATAGTGAAACCGCGAGAATTAATGTTGAAAAAATTAATTCCGTCATTTTACATTAAGACCGCCAAGAAGGAGAGAAGTTCTAAGAGATCTTTTCAAACTCCTAAAGGTATTCATTCAAAGAAACGAGAGGGGAGGACCCCCGAGAAGTCGGTGACTATTACTTTATAAAATGACGAGTTATCCGTGTGACAAATGAGATTTAGATGAGGTTGGCTATGGCTCCTTGGCTTTTGTGAGAGCCTTTTGTTGAGTTGGGAAACCCGGTGGTCCCGTGTCGAACAGCGTTAGAGCGTGCTCTGAGGAGGGCTCGCCGAATCAAAAGGCTGTAGTCTTGGTCCTGCTCATATGCTTCAATGAACAACTTGACATCTCATAGGGAAACTATGAGTATTAATTCCTTTTACCATATTGGCATGGTACAAGTTTTACGATGTGGAACTTGACTAAAATAAGAATATTGGTGGCCTGCTCGGTAATTTCTAACCTAATAAACTTGCAATACAGATCAATCAGCTGGGACAGGGATGGAGCGCCCAACAGAGGATTGCCATAAAATCTAGGTAAAGGGACATAGAAGTCTCTGTCAGAGCAGCGTTCACTCTTCATTTGTTTGCTAGGTTGCTAGCTCCACATCTTTTACAAGCAGTCGATGCCAACCAAAAACGCCGACCCTGACGGATGCCCCCGATCCGCATCATCGATGACCTCAAACCGCGGTTCCTTCTACTTCGCGAAAGATGAATGAATGTTAACCATTTAAGTATTAGAGAAAATACGAGTAGTTTATTCGACATTGTCAGTCATTCGATCGACACTGTTTTCGTCGAATGACTGGGTAAGATAGATTTATAGAGTCCAATAGTCGTTGAAAATATATACACACCTACTATTCTTACAACAACGGCAATTTATTTTTTAAAGGAGTGGATAGGTACCATTCGATGTTTAAACAGCCCTTGCCTTCCATCAGTGAGTAGGAGTCGCTTTCAAATTACACCTAAAGGAATTGGATGGACATCTGAGATGTCGTTTATTTCGTATAACGTGAGTTAACTGCTTAATAACCATGTAATTATGTAATAATCGTTATAACTGATTTTTCAATGATTCATTTCCTCTATATTCAGTAATCCGTGCTCGGGTTCCTTATCTGCTGGATTACCGAGGGACTCCTGTATTGGTCATCACCATTGAACTATTCAATTTAATTTGCAGAATAAATTGTCTATGATATATTTTTAACAGCTGACGCAAGCATTAATTCAAGGAATTAAAGGGTAAACAGCATTCATATCAAGGAGAGTTATTCAGGAAGGTATACGCTTTTTCTTAACCGTTCACAATCTTGCAACGTTCAAAACTGCCAAGGTCTTGAAGATTGGATGTCAAGGGTTCCTGAGACCTGATGAATAAAATTTGCGGTCCTGTCGGGTCTGTCAAGTTCGCCAGGATATTGAAATTCGTAAATAAGAGGGTTGGTTCAGCTAGGTGTTCAGACAGTGTGTTACTCCAGCGCTGATACAGAATCAGTAGCAAAGAGAGAGCTTATACTAGAAACCAGTGAAATTGATGATTGAAGAAGATATTGAGTACTTCATCACATTCTGCGGGAATTCTGCGAGGCTGGATGGACAACCAAAAATGTGTGTTAGTATATTCAAGGGTCAAGCTCCTCTAGAATCCTCTGTATTCTAGTTTGTTCAATATCTTATTATAAAACTACATGATGGTTAGGTAATGATGATCCTGAGTAGGCACCATAGACATACTCGCCATCCATCAAACAGTGATTTCACATGGAACCTTCTCAATCCTTTCGCAGCCAACTCAAGCGGCATTTTCGGCTGGAATTGTAAAGCAATTAACGAATTTCGGTATAGTACGTTCTATCTGTGTCCACAAAAGCCCTGAAAACTTATGGTAGATGTCAGTCTAACGTGTGAAAAGTGTGAGAGCAACATTTGCTCTGACGTCTGATTCGTGATTTGATGAAACGGTTACTTTCGTTCCGTTGCGACACAGGGATTGTTCCCCTGTCTTACTCTAGACACTTAATCGATCTGTGAGTACCTATTTCCATACAAGATTATTTCCCTTACTCTCGTAGTTCAAATTCGAAGATCTTATAGCTGATAGAATAATAATTTGTACACATAATTTATGTGTCAATGTTCTGAAATCGGTACTTGTTACTTTTTTAACCATTATTATTAGTGTTGTTCACCATTCATTTAATGTTTCTTTGTTGACGATTGTATTACCATAGCTTTTTACAAAAAAAAAAGATTGATTGATTGAATTAATAATTTCTTATAGAATAATATATCTACCGATATTTTCTATAATATGGAAAGTAGTATATTATACTACTTGAATATATTTATCATCCCACTTTCTTGGATTGGTTTACATCAAGGTAGTAGGAAGTAGATATTCAGCGAGCGTATAGATCCTGAGGGTAGAATAGATCGTCTATCAGATTTTTCTAGTCAATTAACTCAATAGTAATGATCCATCAAAACATGCAAGCTTCAAAAATTACCTAATGCCATTGCATGAAAACTTTCAATAGACGGACACAATTTTTAAGACTTGATGACCCCAAGTTCATTAGTATCATTGGTGACAGATCTCATACACATGTATTACGTAAGTAAAAACTAAGTAAATTAAACAACCATCTCAGGTTGGATTTTCGTCCGACTGCCATTCCTGGCGTCGCGGACGTCATCAGCTGTCTTCCAAAGGGAAGATCAGAATTTGTTCTGATGATTTCGATCATGGCTTCCCATTGGCCTCACCGCCCTGGGTTAGGACGAGGGGGAACTGCGACCGACTTGCCCGAAAATACGCTCCCGAGGCGAGCCTCGAACTACGGCCCCTGCAACCGGTCCGAGTCTTGTCTCCAGAAACACATGCCGTAGCTCGCTCGGTCACAGCTGACCCCCCTGTATTAAGTAATACATAATATATATTAAATTCATATTATGAATTAATTGTCTTCAATTGTCTTCAAATTCAAATAAATCTTTGAATCACAATAGATTTTTATACGAAATAAGCCAAATCGCCTTTCAAACGTAAGCTGATTTTACGTGATCGTTATCCCATTATCAAAAGACATCGGACTAAACAAAAAGTCCCATCATGGCGATTAGGGTGGACCTGAGAGTGGTTTACCCTCCACAACACCAGCCAACATTACTCACGCGACCATGGCAAGAGGGCAAATGTCCTGTGATGATAGGGTTGCACCACCACTCCCTTTTCCAAGTGACTTCTCCAGCAGTTCTCTTTTATCCGCTGGATAACTGCAGAACTCCTATAGGAGTATACTCTCCTCTTTTCCCTCCACTCACATCGTCATGGCTCACAACTCCGGACCGCACAAAGGAGCCCCCTGCCCCCTGTCAACACCTGCTACTTCTCTACTAAGCAGTCTCATAACAACCCGTAATTATTATTTTTCGGCAGGAAGCTACCTCATAACTGGCCCATCAATTTTACAAAGTGAGTTTCTGAAGAACGATGAAAACGGAAATACGACTTCACGAAGCGCCGTGGCCGATTGTTTACCTTGTGAATGATAAAACTTAGTCAAAACTACTAAGAGACTGAGTTGTAAAAAAATGGTATTCTTCTATAAAATTTATTTTTTCATTCTAGAGTGAAAGAATTAGAAGCGTGTTTAACCTAAGGACCAAATGGAAAATTGGGGAAGACACGGGCCTTCTTCTTAGATACAGATAGTAAAAAGTTGGAAGAATTTTAATAACCAGAATAGTCTTTCAAGAGACTGGCACATAGCTTCCGTGTATCCATACAATGAGGAATCGTGATCAAAAAAATATTCTTATAACGAGGATTACAAGTTTCCGCAGTGACTAGTCAGTGATCAGTCCGTCGCAATTACATTCATAGGGGATCATCTACACCCTAACCTAGACAATCCCTGAAAAATGTAATCGAAAATATTGGAACTCCGCAGGTTACAAGGTTTGGTGGATACCAGACACAGATATACTTGGAACCAAAATTGTTCAGATAGATTCAGAAAAGTGAAATGAGAGTGGAAATTTTGATCATTTTACCTCCTAAAAGTGAGCATATCAATTTCAATTTTTCCACTACCTAGTAGACTCGAAAACAAAAAATTACATTCTTCCAATATATACATATCTGTAATAATATGCTTTCTCACTAATTGTTATCATTTATGCATACATTTACTCAAACGAACGGTGAACGATTTTTCTACGAACACGAATGACGAAGATAAAGTTCCGTAGCAACGACTTGGTTGTAAGAAAACCACATAAAACTAACTGTAACGCTTTTTCATGACCGATTTAGTGACCAATTTTGTGACGCTTATTGGCCAAAGTAACGACATAAAATGTCAAACATTTCATAAAATATTCGTCACCCCAAACTCATAGTTATCCACACGGACTGATATATTTCTCTTATTATATGTATATCATTTCAACATACTGTACCCACAGAGTATGTTTTAAAAATTGTAGCAGTCCATATTCATGTTCATCTCGACACCTCGAACTCATGGACCACCTACCCACACGTAGGTAGTCAATATACCTAAATAAAAAATCAACAACTATATATTGGCTATATAGCCAATATATGTATAGTTGTTGATTTTTTATTTTAAGTCGATTTTCAGTATAACATACCAACATACTGACTGTTATGATGATGTTAAGAATCCATATCTACGAACTCATTGAGTATCCCCTCGGTTGAATACCCACCAACATAGATTGAATCATCGAAACGAATGTAGTCGTAGATAACATCGTAAATACTAAGAACTTATGGTTGCTACAAATCTAATTTATTTATAAAAGGTGTGCGACTATGGTAATTAGTTCAATACTTTCAATCTGTGAAGAAATTCAAATAAATAAATATTTACAACCAAGACTTAGTTTGACCAAGTCTTTGTCTACAACACACTCGATACCAATCTAAATTTACAAGCGAGCAATAAAACCGGAATATCGATGGGTGGAGTCCAATATGAAGGAACAGAACAAAAAATCTAACAAATAGGGTCCTCCAAACGCAGCCACCACTGATCAAACTACCCTCGGAGCGTTTTGATAAGACAGCCATGAAGCTATTTGCAACTGAAGCTGTTTTGCAATATTGACGAAACAACAGATGGACGGATTGATCAAAGACCTGAGTGTTGTGAGAACGTCACTCGGATGAGAAATGGAATGGAGTGACTGTGAAGGAGTGTGAACGGAGTAGATTCGAGGAAAAAGGAGGTGCAGCAGGAGCAAGGAAGAGGCAGAGTGGGAAGGATGGAAAGCAGGGGTGAGCGGGGGATACGGTTACCGTGGAAGTGAAAGGAAGAGAACCCAAGGTCGGGGATATGGAGCAGCGTGTTACCTGGCAACAGGCAAAACCATTTTCCTCATACAATTTTAATTTTTAGTTTCCGGTAATTAATTCATGGATTAGAAGCGTAAAACAAACGAAGAAATACCTGATAATTTCAAACCAAACAATGAGGAATTTCACCGATTTCTGTTTGCATTTTTCCTGAATAGTTAATGGTGTGGGATAGATGAAAATCGGGCTGATTTCGGAAAATAAGTCTCCTGTTATTTTTGGGAGAAAATCAAAATTTTTAATTTCAAAACTAACCGGGAAAACAGACGTGCAGCGGGAACGCTCGCTGGTTGGGCTGTTCGGATCGCCGTCTCCTCCCAGTGTTGTCCATTGGGACGACGAAATGAGGAATTTCACCATGTCGGAATTTCCTATTTTTGACCCCAAAATCGGATTCAGCACCTCTAAAAACCCCCTAAGGCAATTTTTCAGCCCGAACTTCCTAATTTACGAATAAACAAAACAGTGTAGAAAATACGAATGTTAAAAAAACCGGGAAAATGACGTCATGCTGGAATAGTTCATTTATGGCCGCTTGAAGCGCTGAGATCGAGAAATCTATAGTCCCCAGATGCAAAATTTCATGAAACAGTAAAGTTCGAAATCGAAAAACTGAAGAAAAAAATAGAAAAAGCGAGATGGGGAAAATTAGGTTTCCTCTGTGTTTGTTTGATAACTTTTCTCTTAGAAAACACGATTTCGTCGTCCCAATGGGCAACACTGGGAGGAGACGGCGATCTGAACAGCCCAATCAGCGAGCGTTCCCGCTGCACGTCTGTTTTCCCGGTTAGTTTTGAAATTAAAAATTTTGATTGTCTCCCAAAAATAACAGGAGACTTATTTTCCGAAATCAGCCCGATTTTCATCTATCCCACACCATTAACTATTCAGGAAAAATGCAAACAGAAATCGGTGAAATTCCTCATTGTGTTTTCTAAGAGAAAAGTTACCAAACAAAAACAGATGAAACCTAATTTTCCCCATCTCGCTTTTTCTATTTTTTTCTTCAGTTTTTCGATTTCGAACTTCACTGTTTCATGAAATTTTGCATCTGGGGACTATGGATTTCTCGATCTCAGCGCTTCAAGCGGCCATGAATGATCTATTCCAGCATGACGTCATTTTCCCGGTTTTTTTAAACATTCGTATTTTCTACACTGTTTTGTTTATTCGTAAATTAGGAAGTTCGGGCTGAAAGTTTGCCTTAGGGGGTTTTTAGAGGTGCTGAATCCGATTTTGGGGTCAAAAATAGGAAATTCCGACATGGTGAAATTCCTCATTCTAGAAAGAGAATGGGGTATTTCGGTGGGTCGGAAATTCAGGTTTTTGACCTCAAATTTGGATTCAGCACCCTTGAAAACCTATATACACCAACTATTAGCCCAATGATACTATAACATGTGGTAGAAAAATTAATTAAAGAGATCACACGTTTGAAAAAGGCGGGCCGCTATAAATGCACACACACTAGGCAAGGACTACGCCGCGGACTACGCCACGGACTACGCCGCGCGCCTGTGTGAGTGGTGTTTTGTAGTATCCAAGAGGTCCCCCAAGGGTTTCTGTGCATGGATACTTTTTTCAAAGACAGTTGGCTAGCTACGTCACGATTGGCTAGCTACGTCACACCATTCAAATCTTCAACTTTCCTTAGCTTCTCTGATTTTTTAAAAACATTTTCTCGACGAACAGACCCGATTACCGTTATTCCTGAGCTATACCCTTTTGAAAAATAAAATAAAAAAAATTGACTGAAATACCCCATTCAGGGAGTAGAACCTAATCGCCAATTCCGACGTAATACTAATCGTATTGCACATTTTATGAATATCTACCAAAATCATTTTTATTAATAAAATCGTCATTGGAATCATTTAAACAAGATGAGGAGTGGGTCCTTGCAATTGTGCTGTCACCTTAATCTTATGGCTTTGCTATCTTCTTCCATAAATCCTTTCAGCAGTCTCCTCGGTATTCAAACTAAAATGTGTACATTCCCTCAGGTTTTCATAACGTTCTCTACTAGCCCTTCAACAGAAAATATTGTAATCAGAGTCAACATTCGTATCCAAATTTGAAGCTTTGCGTCTCAATCGATCCCTTCACTTAGGATCGACCGAACAAAATCCTCATCCCACGCCAACAGACAAAGATCTATGCTAGCGATAAAAGGGAACCAAGCTTTCCTCAGATCTGTTCCAACCCACAATAGTTAGGTGACGGCACTACCCTAAGAGAAGGTCAGAAATATTGTAGTAAAATTTTCATCAGTAAAAACACAATTTCACCATAACGTAAAAGTTTGCTTGCTCACTAACGAAGATTTGAAAGCTTCGTTTTCGTGCGGTAGAGATCAAAAAAGTCCCCCAAATTTGGTTCCGTGTCTATCGGTCGGTCCTTGGTCAAATCCTTGTCTCGATACTACTGCCCAAACTAACCACAACCATTGTCCAATTTTGATTTTTTTAAATTTATGTGTCTACAGGTTAGCTCACAGATTGTTCTCTATGAATTTAGTCATCATCGTCGTCATTTATTTAGTCATCAATAATAGTGCATGAACCAATAACGTGATTTTTTCCTCAAACATCAATTTCTCAAAGGAGGCTCAGTTTTCTTTACTTCTGCAATTGCTTCATCTATAAAGCAGACTTCCTTAGATACATCCGTAGACGAAACGATATCATAAACGAGGCACATTAGTGGATTTTCATATATGCATCCATTTTGTATAGTTTCTTAATCTTTTTGAAAATGTTTCAATGAGTCCTCAAAGATATCTGTGAATATATGTGAGACCTTCTTACTTAACTATTCGGAATATATCGTGAAAATATTGTAATATGTATGGTTATCCGATGAGAGGTAACTCATAACCATAATCTATATTGAATGGGTATTTTGCCCAATCTAACAACATCATTAGCAACTAAAACTACGTTGAAGATCGCTAATTCAAGTGTACATTTTTGGTATAAATATGCATAGATTCCGACGAACGCGATGGTAGATTACATCAATTTATAGGAAGAAATTTGTCTGAGAATAAAAGGCCACGTAACGAGACCCCCCTCTCACCATCACGACTCAATCTGGCTTACCCACTAACCATCATCTGGAAATTGAGGCACTGCTCAGTTCTCACCGCACAATTCAGGTTCATTTCTATCTCATTCTCCTTCGTTCTACCTCTACTTCTCCACCTCATTCACTTCGAAATGAGATGAAGAGCAACGAAAACACCCTGGACAAAAACCGCTCATTAGGATACAGCCACATAACTTCACCGCATCATCGAATATAATAAGAAAATTGGAAGAAAAGAATCTTTCGAATGGAAGAAATGACTGTTTTAACGACTTAAGCCGAAATACCAAAGGGTGGGAGGCCAGAATGGGAAAATAAAATAACGTAAATAATGATACTTATGAATTTCCATCCCAAATATCTACCAATAAATTAGAGTTTTATCAACTTCGACGTAACCTAATGACACAGATTGAGAGCTGGTGTCTCATCAACAAGGTTTTACACTAAATTACACTGTGCAAAATTCGTGCATAATGTCATTTCTAAAAGTTCAGAGGTTATTTCAGAAGTGGAAGATACTGAAAAGCAGTTTCCCATAAGAATAGCTGAAGACAGAATAGTGAGAGGATACGCAAAGAAGTGGGAACCTGTTTTAAACAACAACCTCCCCAGTATTCACCACTCATAACCAACCCAACACTTGTACAAACTCAGAGGCGAGAACAGAAATATATTATTGTTTTCCCGCAAACACAACGCAAGCGTACTGTGAAAACGAAGCAAAAGCAGAGAGGAAAAGGGACAATCGCGTTTTCAGTTATATAACATTCCATTCAAATGGACAATTGAATCGAATATCATGTTAACGCTTTTTCGTGAGGAATCAGTGAGCACATTTTTATTCGCACACTCTAATCTTATTCGAATAATTCAACAAAAGCGCAACACAACTACCACTGCAGTCAACATGAGAGATGTAGTATAATATACCAAAAAGAAGAAGATCTTTTGTCGATTAATATATTATATTAATCGACAAAAGATCTTCTTCTTTTTTTGTCAATTAATGCTTCATTTTTCCCTTCTGAAAAATCTCCTCCTCTTTCTTTTTACCTTTCGAAAAATTACGAATCGCAGTAAGTATATATTTCTGGAGAAAAATTTTAAAGGGCGAAAAAAATCATTTCCTATCAATTTCAACAGATTAGATATCAAGTGACCAATATTTCTTCACCATGGAAAATTAATAATTACATTAGATAGGTACATGGGAAATGTAGAAGTTACAAGGAAATAAACGTTTCCCCATACGCACTGGGTACTATCAATTTGGGCAATGATTTTCATCGAGGACCATCTACACCCTAAAAATGTCATCGAAAGTAACTTGCATAATTGCTTGAGAGGTAACTTGCTTTATACTATTCGTGAGACTAGACCAATTCATGAAAAAACCAAGTGGATGTGACACATAGCTTCATCGTACTTATAACTCGGTTGTATCGATGATCCAAACCATGGTAGCTAATCCCAAAACATTAATCTCTGAGTATCTTGTTCTTCCTTCCTAGGGAACTCCCTACTAGCCAACCCACACAATTCCCCAAAATTTCATCGAAATAGGATGGAAAATGTAGAAGTTATGGCTGTTGCAAGGAATTCGCGCTTGCGCATGTGCAGCAGCTACTATCAGTCCGGAGGTGATGTACTCAAAGGGGACCGTCTACACGCCAACCCGCACAATTCCTGAAAATTTGTTGCACCAGTAACTTTGTATAGTTTTGCCCGTAACAAGGAGTTCATGATAAACACACAGACACGGAACCAAAATTGTTCAGCAAAGCCTGAAACGTAAAATGCGAGTGGAATTTTGTTTTTGGTTCAAATGGGTGAGTTCCCTTAAATTCAAATTTATTCCATTTAAAGTGGTAGCACCTTTCCTTTTTTTCTTAATTGTTAAGAACCTTAACGTTACGATCCCTGACAATCCCTCTCTACAGGGAAAGTACCTGGATGTATTTTTGGTATTCTTTTTTATTACGCCTTTTCACGAACGGTGCGAGAATCCCCCCCCCCCCCCCTCCGCAACCCTTGTATCCCCTTGCATCTCCAACCAACTTCAAGCCGCCTTTTATAAGTTCCCCACCTGCTTTGCCTTGAACAGGATACTATCAACTAACCTAGAGATAACACCTATTTTCGCTCAACCATATCAAACTACGTGAATTTGAGTGACACAATATCAACAATGAATAATATAGATCGGGGTTTCTAGACTCGTACATTTGATCACCAAAACAAAACACAATGGTTCTTCATTTTATTTCTTGGAAGCGGTACCGCCAAAATATGGGCGAATCACTTGAACTGAATAAGCCAAAATAAACAGAACCGGAGATGGTCGGGGGTGGGCCCCGCAAACACCAGAGTCTGATGTTGACTCAGAGGAACGTGCTGAAAAGGATTTCCTAAACATCTACCCACTCCGAGCATCGACATCACATAATGTGCGATAGGTCGCAACGAATGTAGGCGGTTATATTCTATTATTGAGATTGTGGAGTTAGCGAATCGGGTACGCAAAGGGGGAACGAATTACAAGTACAAATGTTACGACAAATACGTGTAGGAAAATATTTCTAAAAAAGTATAGGTACAATGAAAATGATATGGTTCTTTAGTTTTCCCAGAATTTCCAGAAAAAAGGGTTCAGAAATCACCACATTATTCAACATTACATGATAAATATAAGCAGTGCTTGACTGACCATAGTAACTATTACAATAAGATAAAACCACAAGGTTCAGACGAGGACACCGAGATTATCTACGGCAGGTGGACATTAGCGTCCCAAGGGGCGCACTACGAGGCCTTATTTGAACTAACTATGCGCAATATGCAAAGCAAGGGGAGGGTGGTACTCGACACGAAAAGAAGATTTAGAATCGCACGACAATAGAGGAGAGAACTGTTCAAAGGTACAATTAACAATAGGCGATTGGACAACAGAAATCCCTTGACACATTTAGATTCGGAGATAGGAGGAGTAGGCTTCAATTACCCGAGGGATAATTAAAAAAAGAATTACACCACACTCGCATGCCCATCCGGTTTGAGCGGCAGAAAATCATCGGGTACTAAAACCAGTTTCTAGCCTTAATAGCAGGAAAAGGAATACATTAAGCGGAATAGCTGAATAACATGACGGAGTTCTCCGTCAAAAACGAAACATAACTAAATTGTGATTCAACCAACCAACAATCAAAAAACTATCAGCATTATAGTTCGTTCGATATCATCGGTATTGAGGAATACAATATTATGTCCATGATTTGTAACGCATTCGTATCATGACTTAATCTTAGACTATATGTTTACGTGCTTCCTTCGTGCACTTGATTTGTAATAAACTGTTGCTGTAACCCAAGTTTCAATAGTTTCCCCGAATTCGTAAATTGATTATAATCTAATTTACCACCACTCGTTCTAAGCAATTCCTAGTTAGATCACTGAATATATCAACAAGTCAGAGTTTGTAGGTAATTTGAGAGACCACAATGAAAAATCAAGTATCTGGCTCCTACTATTATCAGAAGGGAAATTGCCATTTCGAACTTGTGAAAAATCGAACAGTGTCGAATACTGTGACCACCTTCAGCTCAAAATTGTCTTCTTCTTCAATACATTACACATCTAAAGGTAGTTTTTTCCTTTTTCAAATATAGAAGTATATTAGCTGCAGCTATATCCATGTTATCAAGTTTTTGAGTTTTCTGTAGAGGTTTGAGGATACAGTAAAGCGAAGGAAATTTTTGATATTACGTTTGAACAATATATTTCAAATACTGTAAAAATCAATAATTTCCTAAAATTATTGGTATTACCTACTACTTATACTTACTATAAGCGCCTGTTAAGTGGGGCTAAAGAGGGAGAATAAGCTCAGTATAGACATAGTCCATGAGTGAAAAGTAGTACACTTACTAAGATTTAACATGTATCAAAATCGACCGGAGCGATAACTGAGTGAGAAGAATGACTCCCTCCCTACTAAGAAAATTTGTTTTTGAAGAGTGCGACAAACGGAATACATGGAAGGCCCAACAAATTTGTAAGTTTTGCAAAATAACTAAGGAGTACAGGGCAAAGTCCACTTTTAACTGATTTTTCAGACGGCCACAATGTACATCATATATGACAATGGTTTGTTTTCCCAATTCTACATTCATGCCACTATAACTTAACGAGTGATGCAGAATCATCTATGAACAGAACTCGAATCGAAGAAGCACTGCCTCGTCAATGCAAAAATATGAAAACTCGTTTTGTCGGGGAATTTTTCAAAGCAATCAGTTTCAAGAAAAATGGAAGAGAAATCATGTTTCCACGGATTACCTGGTGGAAGGTTAAACCGTCGAGTATGAAAAGACTGAGGAGAACGGACATCCAGGGGCATGTGCGGGGGCTCAATTATGTAAACAATTAGCAGAGCGGTCACGACAAGGGATCACGAGGGCGGTCGTGCGGCAGGATCGCAGGTCGTTTGCGATTAAGGAGTACGAGTAGAAGAACGGCGTGGACTATCAGGGTTATCTGCGGAAGACTGCAAGGAATGACGTTACGATACTCAAGACGTGATCCAGAGAGGAGGGCTGACATTAGACAGGATTATGACGGTTCGATCACGCATTGAGCTATAGCCTGTAAATGTTGAAACAAATTACATACTCAAGGTTTTATTAATTAACAATCTCTCTTCGAAAGTATTGTAATGAAATCGAGGTTTTGATTTGTATATTTATGTACTTTCCAGTAGGTAAGCACAAAATACAGCTCATCACCCCACAATGACTATCCCGATTAACACTTGGATCAACAAGTCACGACCGAAATGACTAAATTTGAGTCAACTATCCTTAACAGTTTTCCAATCTAAAACCTAAATATTCGTGTTCGAAGCAACCGTGCTTTTGACAAGCAAAGCTTGCAGTTGTTTGCAACCACCTGTATTATCATTTATTTATTTATTTTATGTTAATACAAGATACAAAGGGAAATCACATCATCACATCAGGTCCGAAATAGTAGTGCCAGGTGTTAAATACACATACACAATAATATCGATGGTAATAATTAATATCCACTCATATATCAAGGCAAAATTAAATTCAGGAAATATGAATACTCTTAAAATTATTAAATTTTAAAAAATTTAAAAATATTAAATTTTCAGCATCCTCTCTGCCTGTTTCCACTAACCAAAACTCGGCGCTTTGCGCCTCGGCGGGGGGCTCCGCCCCCCTGCACCCCCCGGTTTATTTCTTTTTCCATACTCTGTATGAAATCATAGGAACACAGAATGTGTTTTTGCGATGCTAGTCATCCGTTAAATAAAAAAACAACAATAATAAATGTGGAGTCTTAATTTTATTTAATTATTTAATTTGGTCTAAAACCCTATAAATGTTATATAAATAAATATGTAACTACAAGAAAAATACTATATAAATTGAGAGCTTTCCAACGAATGGTGAACAATTTCTGTGCAATGAACACTGCGGGAGTTCTATTTCCTTACCAACGGCTTGGTTGCACGTGAAAATCATTATAAAAGGCGCGTAACGGTTTTTTCTGTCGCTTTTTCGGGACGATTTTTTTTCGGTAGGTCATCGCAAAAACACATTCTGTGTTAAAATTTCTCTTGTATGAAGAACGTGAACACATCGACAGCGCATCAATTACAGAACTTATTCTGAACTCTTAGAAGCAATCACGAGAGCATATCTTGGGTTACGCACATACCCTGCTGTCGTGAAATTGGTTTCATAATCTTGTGAGCATAGGTACTGCTCTGCAACACACGGTTTCGAATAAAACATTAGGTGAATCGACTTATGTACAACTGTTTGGGGTAAAAACTTTGAATTAATCTACAAGGGGGAGCTTGGAAACCAGACAGACTTTCTTAAAATCACTTTCAGGGTGAATGAGATCAGAACAGGGATTAACCAATTGAGCGCAAGAATTCTCAACCATCTTTAGTTAAAATTCCAGCACAATCAACAGGGAGAAATTGGTGTTAAAGTGAAATCACATTTGAGCGTGAGCACAAGAAGGAGAGGGAGGGGAGGAGAGATTCGAATACATATCATGGATTTTAAAATGCTGTTCAAATTCAGGGCTCCAGCTGGAAATGTTATGGAGGGCGTCGAATATACGTGTTCTTCAATAAATTCTTCAATAAACGATTTCGGATTTCAAATGAGTCTCATGATTGTAAACATTTTGTGGAACTTCCCTAACATAATGACTGAATAACATTGAGTGACACTGCTTCATGCAGTAGACAGGTAATTGCAAATTTGTGTTTTATTGCTAATATTATGTCCCCAGGAATGCATGCATTACTGAACAAGAATATTGTGTAGTTTTGGAAGATTTTGTATTACAAGAAAGCCTTCAAAAACTTGCAAGTGGAATACACTCGTGTCATCAGAACAAGATAAAGCTTCCCTTGAATATAATTCCGATCGAGCCCACTTTATTTGATGTTCAAGTTCGAGTTTCTGCATATTACCGTAGCAGTCAGAAAATCAATTTTTAGATGAATGTATTTTATCCAGGCACGATCTAGATACGAAAAATAATGAGATCAGGCTGGCGAGCAACATTGAGCACCTATTGGAGAAAAGAATGAGTCCCGCACCCACAGGTGGGCCTGACCACCTGCCAAACGCGTCAGCCATTTTAATTAGCAACCTTTAATTATCCAAAGGCACGTATCACAACTTTTCCCACTATTACGATAATAACGTTATCCTTAAAACACTTATGAAGCTATCATGACAACGCAAGTCAAGTTCTTGTCCTTATTTTGTAGAGTACCTATTTTGAGTGTTTTAACCAGGATAAATCGAACAGAGTAATTACGAAAATTTACGATAATGAAACTAATCTCTGTAAGGCTGATTGTAGATACATAATTATACCTAATTGATATCATACCTCTGGGGGAATCATTGACTGAAAGAAAGCTAAAACAATGTCCATTCGTAGAATAGAATATCACAATGAAACGTAATACACATGAATCTAACCGTACAATACAATCTCATAAGTAGAGGGAGAGTATTTCAGAACCAGTATTTCAGAAAAAACAAAATGAACACCTACAATTCATTTGAATAACATACATTTGGAGCGCTTCAACACGCGATATGGATGTATAATGACGGATCGAAATGAAAAAAAAACCATCACACACACACAACAGCCATAATGGTTTTATTATTCTGAGCGATACCCCACGTTTTCAGTCAGAAGATGCAAAGGCAAAAAACCGGTGGATGATTTTGAACGCGATACCATTCGTGTACAAAGAGAAATTTGCATGGAAACATCCTCCACCTATTTGCATTAATGAGCGGGGCAGTCAAACGAATGGAATTATGAAGTAGGCTCAACTGGAAGTAATCACAGTTTCAATTCATCTTGATTATTGACGCAAATAGAGTTCCTTGGGAATACAGCCCCATTAAACACTTTTATCAGGTGTTGATGTTCATTTAAGTGAGCATTAGCCATTCATACGGTGAGTCGGTGTGCTTGAACGTTAGAGCGAGCTCCGGACTTCGAATCCAGAGGCGACTCCAAAGATCCGAATTCTAAAACAGGTACACGCTTCAGTTTGGATTGCTCGATATCCATTATTCTTGAGGCAAAATATATTTCTGTTTAGTTTCCGATAATAGAAATGTAAGAGCCAACGAATTATTATTCATCAGGTGTATTGAAAGATACATTGAGAGACTACAGGGAATGCAATCCTGCGAGACTACAAATGTGAGATCGTAAAACACAATCACTGGTATGTGCAAGTTTAGTGACCTGTATATCTACCTGGATGAATGAGCGAAGAGAGCAGATATTTGTAATATTCAAAATATAAAACAATCGGCACAATCAACTGGAAAAATATACACATCTAAGAATTTAAGATGAAATTGTCTCACTTCTCACTTTCATCTGTATATCACCTGTCACTCGGATTTGTGTGCCCACAAATCCTTGTAACGCGCCAAACACTACGAAGTTATTGTCCGATTTCGATTAAATTTCAGGGATTGTATGGGTTGGGGAGTAGATGGTCCCCTACAAAAAGCATTGATTGATAGTAGCCTCTGCGCATGCACCAACATCCATAACCTATCCATAAACATCCTTAACAGCCGTAACTGTTACATTTTCTATCCGAATTCGATGAAATTCTGCGGATTGTAAGCTGGTAGTAGGTACTTAGAGATTTAAGTTTTGAAATTATCTACTAAGCAAACTACCTATGAGTCACACTTGGCAGACGTTTTCATTAATGTTTCAAGGTTGAATCGAATGAGAAGTTTTGGAGCAAATGCATGAATTACTACAGGATAAATTGTTATAACATTTTGACATAGTTGACGATTTCAGCACACAAAATCTTCGTCATGGTCCCAACCCAACTATGGTTGAAAAATACAAGAAATAAAATCGGTCAAAAAACTAAACACTCTTTGGCTAAGAAATGATAAAGTTGTAAATGATACTTAACTCTAAAAAGAAAACAATTTCACTAGGAAACAAGGATCACTTAACACCTAACACCTAACAACTGTAGGAATAGTCAGGTAATTTCATTACTAAGAAAAAACAAGGTGTTGTCTGTATTTAGTCGTAACCTTTAAATTTTACGCACTGAGAATTACGAGAATTAATTTTACGAGTCAGATAATACGTCGTAGTACTTTGTACGTCGTTTTGATGGAATTTCTGGAACCCTGACTTTTCCAAGTTTCATCTGATCGGTAGCCAAGCTGAATTCGAAGTTGGGACATAGGAAAGAGTAATAACTCCGCAGAAGATACAAGCGTCAATGAGTGTAGAGTGAGCGAGGTCAGCATGCGAGTCTTGGCTATTTATTGATGGACAAATAGACTTAGGAAACAGTATGAAAAATATTTCATAATTTCCTAACCTTAATTTCGAATTGTCTATTCCGAGTACCGTGGAAGAGAACCCAGCTGAAGACACACGTGGTATGTTCCAATGGAACAGGTCAACGACCTTTCAGCAACTGCCGCACCGGCTCTGTAGGACGCCGATCTGACTGGTTACTAGCGATGGCTGTGTGGAGAAAACTTGATTCGCGAAGTCCAGAACGGGACCCGGAGTCGACTGGTTTACGGATTGGATACAAGATAAGAATAAAGGATGATCGAATACGAATAAAGTAAAAAGGTCTATAGAATGACGACTTTCTGCACAATGGAATTAATTGATTTCTTTGGTTTCAAACCTAATTATTTTTGTATCACTAACATTGCATCTCTTCATTAACCTCTTTTATGTACCTACCATCAATCTATGGTCAATTCCCAGTCCCACAGTCATACTATACGAAATCACTATTCAATTTTGATGGTTTTCAGGGTATAAATGTATTTACCTTCCTCAGAGATCCCTATGAATACAATCGCAATAAGATCAATAGAAGTGTCTGGGCAGGCCTTTAAACATGATTTCCCTGACCCATCGATTTCCCAGGATTCTCAACATTAATACAGATTAACTGTAATAGCTTACACTACAGGCTACGTCAGCCTATGTGTAAATGCACTCATATAGTGGTACCCAAGCCACTCCATTGATGTGATCATGTCCGCAATCTATATCACGGGGGAGTGATTTAGAAAGTGTCAAAGAAGTTCTTAAAAACGTAGTTGACTGATAGGTAGCTCGAGATGTACTTTGATAAAAATTCAAATCCTGAAAGTACCTACCTACTACTCTACACACTCAACGAGTTCAAAACGGTCAGGAATTGGGCAACAAGTCAAATTCAAGAACCATTATCTGAGTATTGCCTGTGCATATTTTTTAATCATTAGAAAACAGCACAACAATAGTGTGTTACATAAGATTATTATATTATCAATGAATGTCCATATTAACAAATACTCACACTTCTTTTTTGATGGAATATGATTAATTCTCAGACTATTCCATGGAGTTGAAGGAAATTTAGCCCTTGGCGAGCAATGAGATGGTTGCAGAAGGTCTTCAACTCCGTGGAAAACCCTTATTCTCTCTCCCATTAGTGTTATTGCCTCTCACATCATCGTGGGAGTCCTTTTTGTGGTCTATCAACTCATCCCTCCTTTTCATCCCCTTTCACCCCCATATTGCTCACACACAACTGAATAACATCATGCATTACACTCGTATTCCACAACCTAGTTCATCTCATATACTGATTCTTTGTCCATATACGAGAGACCACAATCTATAGATACAAGGGAGTTCGGAGAAATCCTACCACAATATTAGTGGTCAGGTACATCGTTGATCTAACAAAGAAGAATGACAGTTATGGAGAGTGCCCACCCACTACCCCATCTCTTTAGAAGCTCTACCATTCCATTTTCCCCAATGCCACTATCAACCATCTCACTTACCCAAGGAGTTATCGGGTGTTTTTGAGTTAAAGACTGAGTTATCTACCTAAGTGAGTGTATTATTCAACGATTTCCTGATAGATTCTGTAGCATAAATCAAGAACGAAAAACACTTTAGAGAGCCAGTACCAGGATTAGCCAGTTAGCCAACAGGATTGTAATTATAACTGGAACAGTCCCACATCATCCTCCCTCTACTAAGAAAGCAATTCCCTGAATTCTCAGAGCGTTGTTAAGTTCTTCTTGGACGCTCGAGTCTGAGACGAATGAATAGTTGGGGGACGGCGCAGTTTCAGATGAGCCCGATTGCAACAAATTGGCATCTTGTCTACATCGATTTTGATCCGAGTATGATCTGTACCCCCAGCAAACATACCATATTGTCGAAGGCGATGATCCATCCACACCCTGTCTCCCATCCCGGGTAAGAGGAGACACCTTGTGAAGTGCATCATAGTTTCACTACTTGCAACTTTTACTGCGCAGTTTTCCTTCGTCTAACATCTGGCTGAAATAGTTTATTTTAAAATTTCACTGCTTTGTGATAGACGGCTGCTCAGTTTTTTATTCATTATAAGTTCTGATTATCTGTCGACCAGAAAGTATTTTTTATACTCACGCCAGCACAGAAATTTGGAGATTTTGACGGTCAAGAAAATAAGTTGAGTATATTTCAAATAGAAGGAATCTGTTGACAGAATCATTTCTCAAGTGTGGGTGGTTGTCGAGTTAAAACTGAGCAAGGAAAGCACCGTCTCTGTCGAGGGTAATAGAATCCTAAATGAGAAAATAACGAGAAAACCTAGAAGGTAATCCCCCAGGCAAGACCGTGAAAGCCATACCAGGAAAATAGTAGCGCTACAAAAATTGCTTAAAGCATGAGAGACTCAAAATCCACCAAGAACTTTACAAACTTTATACGATCATTTTCGAGTCCATATACATTAACGAGTTTTATCGCTCAGTGCCCCACAAAGAACACGGAGAGGCGCATATCACATACATACCATCATCATACCTACTTACTACAGTCAGTCAAAGTTCATAGGCTGAACACTAAAATGAGGAAGAACATGTAGATACAAGAATGACTATGAATATGAAATGTTTTTCAAACTATCAACATTATTAATTATTTTGTCCGAAGTTGATTGTTCGCTTATACTCTTGCCTTTATTTAAAGAGCTCTGGACTGCGGGTTCCAAAACCCCTTCCCTGCCAAGAGGTGGCAACGTTGCAAGGTGCTCACCTTGGGGTCTCAACTCACAACCCTTCGCGGTCAAAACCCATCATCCCTCTTCCTTCTTCCTCTTCTATCAACATACAATTTAATTATTTATCGTTCGGTGAACATTTTTTGTAATTTAAATTCGTAACGTACTAATTATTCTGATGAAAATGAGTCCAAATTTCCTGTAATTCGGCGAAGAGGGCGTAATTCGTTTGGGTGGATTGGCCGGGAGAGGGCTGCTGAGTTTTAATCGTACCTGCCTCGAGTTTATACTCGATATGTTCAATTTTTCTCGCTGATCACGATTTTGGTGATGGGATGATCGAAATAATTTGTGAATCAAGTGTGCATTTGCAGAAGAGGGTAAACTGTTGGGGGGTTGGGGGGGTTCACAGTCGCGCAGGTATACCTCGACCTTCTGCTGGGGCTCGGATTCTTGCAGCGATGCCGAACCTTCGGGGCCTTCAAAAATCCCAGAGCTCTTTAAATAAAGGCAAGAGTATAGTCAATCCAGTATATTACTATCAAGCAGGTCATCGATTTCAAATGTTTCTCCAGGTGTCAGTAGTGATAAAAATTATTTAATAAATTTAATATTCTTGAACTACCAGAACGCTCTTGATTACGAGTAACGAAAGGACTCAGCATTCCTTCCCATTTACCACAAACCTTTACGCTTCAGATCACCATGAGAATCCTAAGCTATCATTCTAGAACGAACTCTTAACTCCATACTCCCAACTATTCTCACATCGTGAGAAACCGTTGTTTCAGGAAAATCACGTTTGTTAGGTAGATTTTCCTTAGCTCATACGGTATCTTCAGAGCGACGACGATGAAATACATGGGAGACCATCAAGGGCCTAACAACAGATTCCGAGATATTGTTTGTTAGAAAGATATACCTACTACCCACTCTTCTTTACAACAATTTTCAAGAGTAAGAAACAATATCATTGGTTTTAAGGGGGTCTCAGTCTGTCGCCGTCCCTTCTTAGTATTTCGCCTAAACTCAAAAAAGTTGTACCTACCTAAATTTGAAATTTTAAAGGATTTTAGAAATGCATTAGTGCACGGCCCTAGGAAATTGAAAATCAGGAATATTGCAGCCCGAATCATCAAAATCGAACGATAATTGCCAAAGAAAAATGGAAAAACGCTGCAAATTATTACACAATGGTTTATTATTTTTCTATACTTATTTTTTCTTATATCTATTTTTTTCTATACTTATTATTTTTTATTTTTCTATTTTTTAATTTTCTAGATCACTCGTTTGCAAAGCCACCAACCATCCAACATCGATCGCATTTCGGTCAGCTTAAATTTTAACGGAGATTAGGCCTCTTTTGCGATTCACACTCGTGTTTCTGATTTATCGTACGTACAAACTTTAAATTCTCGTAGTGAGCGAACGGTATGTCCTACAGAACTCCGGGTGGTCTCAAAAAATTCTATAGAATCCTAAATTGAACGAAAAACAATACCTTTATATCAAGATTTTTTGAGTTAGGGCGTTTTCAAAATTTCAAAATTGATTTTGGAACCCTTAGAAGTTACCTACATCAACCAAAATCTTCGGGACACAACTAGACCCCAAATGGAGCCTACGAGTACATACCAAATTTCATCAAAATCGGTCAATGCTAAGTGCAAAAGTGCCGCGTACGGCGGACGGACGGCCAAATTTTTATCCGATTTTTGGATTCTACGTACCTTGAAACGTAAACCATCAAATTTTGAGGGGGTGTTGAAATTTTTTTTTCTTGGTCGATTCCAAAGGTTCATTATTGAAAATAATAAACCAAAAACTACTAAATAAACGGTTTTTCCCATATTTCTCTGGCAATTATTGTTCGATTTTGATGATTCCAGCGGAAATCTTTCAGGTTTTCAATTCCCAAGGCCCATGCGCTAATTAATTTCTAAAATCCTTGAAAATTTCAAGTTTAGGTACAACTTTTTAAGTTTTTACGCCTTCGATTTCGTGAAATACTAACCCGGAACGAGGAACGAACGGCGACCGACTGAGACCCCCGGCTTTACAAGTCCCTGAGGATGTGAGACAAGCAAGAATATGCCTGGTATAGATGAACATAGGCAGACTAAGTTTCTACTGTCAACAAGGATTTTGTCACTACATTCTATTAATTTAATCTGAAAAGTCTGTAATAACTGTAATAAGAACATGTGAAGTTCAACTTTTAGGTACAGTTACTATACCGAATGAATCTCGAAATCCTCATCCACACAGTCACCTATTTAACTTTTCTACGGAAATATTCACGCCAAAGAGAGTGAGAGGAGAGTAGGAAAGGCGGGAGAGAGTAGGGCGGTGGAGTAGGCTCTTACATAAGAGTTAGCAGAGACAGACGGGGGATGAGACTTGTGTACCTAGTGAGAAATGAGTTATAAGGTAAGGGGGGAGCAGGGACAGCAGGAGAATGGAGAGGTGGCTGTGATAGGGAGCAGCAGTGAAGCTGAAGAGGGGAATTGCGGCGTTGCCAGGTCTAGGGGGAATCCCGACCCAGGCGCAGGTGGAGGGGCCCGGCCGAGCAAGGAACGTCGTCTCCTCCAATATTACCGGCAGAGGTCTGAGGACCAGGGGCGCTAAGAAGAGAGACTTGGAGAAGGAAGAGGAAACCACGTTCAGTCGCGGCAATCAGCTGTTCGTTTTCAGTGGATGAATGCAGAAACAATCAAACCACACTGAACTCCACTGGAAATCGTGATTCCATTGAGTTAAAAATGTTAGCAATTCAACTGAAATGAACAACACTACAACAAAGTCACCTATTTCTAGCATTGATCACAAACTGCTGTTTTTGAAAACGCAAATGTCCACTACAAACAATTTACTTAACAAATTAGTTGAACACAAAGGCGAGAATTCTACGAGAAGAAAAAGGAATTCCCATAATCAGAAGTAAGAATAGAGGTGACACCATGTTCTGCAGTAGATAACAAATCAAGGAGAATGTGCAGGGATATCGCTAGTTAAAACTGGTACCAATAATTAGATTTCCATAAAACACGGACACCACATGCGTGGTGCTGATTACTACTGGTTCCAATATACTTTTTCTAAACGCCAAATACAGCGTAGAAACCGGTTTCCAGCAGCCAGAAAAACTTGCTATACTCAGATTGGCCAGCACGTAAGCGTTTAGCGACAGTGAGATAAACGCACACTCGAAACCACAGTTGCTCACTTTTGGTTTATTATTTTCAATAATGAACCTTTGGAATCTACCAAGAAAGAAAAATGTTTAACACCCCATCAAAATTTGTTGGTTTACGTTTCAAGGTACGTAGAATCCAAAAATCGAATAAAAATGTGGCCGTCCGTCAGCGGCACTTTCCTCACTTAGCATTGACCGATTTTGATGAAATTTGGTACGTAGGCTCCATTTGGGGTCTAGTTGTGCCCGAAGATTTTGGTTGATGCAGTTCACTTCTGAGGGTTGAAAAATAAGGTTTGAAATTTTGAAAACACCAACTCAAAAAAATTTTGAAATAAAGGTATTGTTTTTCCATAAATTTGAGACAGAATAGAATTTTTTGAGACCACGCGGAGCCCTTTAGGACAAACCGTTCTTTCCCTTCGAGAATTTAAGGGTTGGACTTACGATAAATCAGAAACACGAGTGTGAATCGCAAAAGAGGCCGAATCTCCGTTCAAATGTTACCTGACCGAAATGTGATCGATGTTTTTCTTCAAGTTGGTTAGTGGTAACAATGGCAAAGCCGTGTTCTTTGCAGACGAGTGATCTATATAGAAAAATAATAAACCTTTGTGTAATAATTTGCAGCGTTTTTACATGTTCTCTTACTGATCGAATCATGATGAATTCAACGAGCATTTATTTGGGAACAGCCTCAAATGTATCTCTAAATTGGAGCGAAATTAAGCTAACTCGTGCTGCTGAAAAACCGATAAAGACAAAATCTAAAGGAAAGCTTAAATGCTGCAATTTGTATAGTATGGTATAATAGTTTGAGGAGGAACGTATTCCACCCATACGAATAAGTCACATGTACGCCAGAAGAGCATCATAAAGAGTTTGTTATCATTACCACGATGGACACCATCGGCCTAACCGATATTGCTATGAATATTAGGCAACAATGCGTAAAAAACCTACTTTTGCACTTCTTCAATAAACAGAAAGTAATTGAAGATTCTTTGCGTGATATATTGTATGTGTATAATGTATGCTAGATGATTGTGTTGCCTCAGGAAATGTTACAGCTCCAAGACTCCGAGGGTAGTAATCCTCCATGATAGCATCGTTGATGAACCATCAATAAGTGTTCATAGTGGATCAGTTTACCATGGATGCTCTCCCTCTCCTTTTCGAGGTTTTTAATGTAAATATCGTCAATTGTGTTCGAGCTGTGACGATACAACGTTTTCGAGTGAGAGCTACAATAATGTCTCATTAACGGCAGCAACCATATATGGTGGTTCATCAATCAAGTGGCTCACTTCCGATTCGAATATTCAGGGCCCAGATGAACTGAGGAAAAAATTTGGGGAGTATCTATATAGATATGTATTCCCTCAATTGAAGGAAGACAAAGAGAGGTTCGACACATGCATGATAATGTAGAGAGAAACCATCAAATATATACTCTGCAAATTTGATCCTCTTTTAAATGTCAAGGTGTACAAAAACTGAAATACCATTTCCTTTTTTGTTGAGGAAAGACTTGTGGCGACAATAAGGTCAGATAACTCCAAATGTCAGGAAATCCGTTTCCTTTTCGAAAATTTGCATTTGAAAGAAGTTGATTTAAAAAAAGTTATTGTCAGAAAAAATACAACAGAGTGAACTTTTCAATCGATTTTTAATGTAGTATCGTGATCGTAATTTTCACATTATTGTTACATGACGTAATTATTATATTAAAAACCATGATTACTAGGAAAACTGTCGAGGTTTTGGTATGAGGGAGAAGGAAGAGAGTGCCTCCAAATCAATCAATCAAAAATGAGAGCTCATATCGATGCTTCCCCGTATACAATATAAAATATATGTCATTCCGGACGATAACTTTAGTAATTGTTTCGCAAAAATTTCAAGTTTCTGCCAAAATGTTCATAATCACAAACGAAAAGACGAGTTCCTCAGCCAAGAATTTTTAACAATCCTAATAGATCCCAATTTAAAAAAACGGCGAAAAAAAGTTTTTATAGGATTTTTTGAGAACATTACCATCATAATCATAGTGATATTATTTTATGGAGTTTGTTAAGATTTTCAAACAAGGGGTTGATTGTATAATTTTAACGATTCGTGCTATGTACCACACCCATAAGGCTGACTACTCTGTCATAAAGCTAATATTTCAATTTTCTTGACCATAGCGTTGAAGATTTCCTTGAACATTTGCTCATTAACTCATAATTGCACAAATGGATTTTTTCAAACATCATCTAAGCAGGAGGGGAGCAAGAGAGGACCACCATGGTCCTATCCCTTCCCTGTGTTATTAAATAAATGAGGTCATTCATTCATTCATTCATTCTAGAATAGTATCAAAATAGAATGTATGTAAAATAACCAACAAAGTATGTAATAGTAGAGTAATTAATGTGACTTGAGATTCATGAAAGATAACAAGCAAAGTTCTTATGAAATAATATTGTAATTGACAGCAGAATTTTCAACTAGCAATTTTGCCAAAAATGAGAGTTTTTACAAAGATCTTACTCTAAAACACGGGTCAAGCCTAATGTGGGATGAGAAATCTGAGCAAATCGAATCACCTCTGTTCTTGCATTTTTCTTTTGTTGTATTGTTCGAAGGGGTTTTTCAGCCTCAAATAATTACTATCTACCCGCAACAACCATGAAAATGTCATCGAAATCGGACCATGATTTTGAGTAGTAATGACCTGGGACAATTATTGACGTCAGTCAGACATGTGGATCCAAACTGTTCAAACAAAAATGTCAGTAGAAATACTGATTTTGTGAGACGCAAAAGCGAGTGACATTTTGACAGTAGGATCGTTCAATGGTAAACCGAATATGTTCTTACATCAACAGGGTGGAGTAGCGTATCAGTTTCTCATTAGTTGTACAACGACTTCCAACAGCTCAGGAAGTTAGACATTTCGTTTTCATCTACTAGTAACGTCGTGCATCTAGTCCACGGATCTAGCACCTAAGACAAAGATTGAATAGATATTGCAATTGAAACAATCGTCAACGTTGAATATGTCATAATTAAGGCAAACTTGGAACCGATAGCCCGAAGACCCTTAGTTCGAAGCCTACCGAATTACAGAGGCAACCGTGCGCACTGGCTGTATATCACCGTTCCGGTGGGGGTTCTTCCACTACATTAGCGGCCTCCGCACCCCCTTGCCATGGGTCAGCCACCGAATAGCAATGAGGCATGAGGGATCCCATTCCGACCCAACCTACCGTGGGTTTCTCAATCATGATACGGTTTCGCAGCTTTTACAGGTTATTGAATGAAATTAGATGATGAAGAGCAGGTACCAACCTACCGCGAGAAGTGATCTCATAAATACTTCCCGAGCTCCAAATTCTTAATGCAGCCGCAGGCCACGAAAAAAATTAGTACCTACCTCTCTAAGACGGGTATGATTGTATAGAGTACAAATCATAAGGATGAATTTAATTACAGTTGTGCGGTTCCATTTTCAAGGCTTTATATAGGTATTCGTACATTTTCGTTAAGTATTTCCAGCTTCGCTCGCTCATTCATGTAGATGCACAGTAGATCAATGGATTGACTTAGCCAAGTAGTCCAAGCCACGCGACAGGTCTAGGGCAATTACCCTCCGAGGAAAATGTCACCGTCACAATTTATTCCTTCATCGCCGCTTTTATTTGTACATCCTGTTTCTCTGATGTACCGGCAATAATCCCCACCACGTCTCCTCCTCTAACTTTTCATGTGTGGATTAGACCCGGGCGCCTCCAAAAAGTCAAAAGTCGAAATATCGACAATCTTTCGTGGACCATAAAGATCCTGTAAAAAGGCTTTAGTTTACGTTAATTGAGAATAGGAATCGAAAAATTGCATAAAAATCACCAGAGACCACCAGAAGTGTTAATGGATAACTGCATAAGAACTAATAAATTATGTACTACCAGTGGAGATGGGTCAGAAAAACCTTCACAATCAACCTTTTCTCAAGAAAAAAACCTTCATTATTACCGAATCATAGCGAATTGACGTTTCACGTTTCATAAATTGACAGGCTCCTTCTTTTCAACCTCAATCTCTTATCCCCTTGGCACAAACCGTATTGAAATTCAGCTCCGGCCGCAAGGTTGTTTTCCCGTACGCCAAGAGCAAATTAAATAACTACATTGGAAGGCGAGGGAAACACAGATCCGAGGTGACATCTTGGGAGGGTATGAAGATGATAGGCTTTGAGGTGAGCAGAAATGGCGTTAGCATATAAATTAACGGAATAATTATAGACCTCTCAATACACGTAAACTGGATCGAATAATATACCTCAGAAAGCCTCTTTCTGGTGCTCGAGCTTAAAACTGGTACGTATCTGTTGGGTAAAACTCATCATTACTGATGATCACTTCTGAATGATATCGAGTTAACAAATTAGATGATGGCAGATGCAATCGGAAAATTTTCAGTTTCCTTGTGGGATTACAACCTTCTCAGTGTGATAGAAGGTATCTACTTGAATTAGAAACCGAATCAAGCTGCACACTTACCATTCAACAGCAGGAGTAGTGTACCTAATCACTAGTTCATAACTTCCAAGCAGCAATATTTAAGACTCACGTACCTACTGTCCCCAGGTGTGATCTTATTGATAGTACATAGAACTTGAGTAGTTACTTACGATAGAATCAAGAACTTCAAGAATAGACACGTACCTGAAAAACAAAATCTCAATTACAATCATATTTCATTGCAATGACCCATGAATGCACTCTTGATGAGTGGATCTTATGAAAACAAATGAACATATTTCAATATTATGGTGAAATGATTTGGAGCAATTTCAATAATCATGTTGCTAGCACGATAGTTTCCCTGTGTAAGGAACGGGACCGAGCTAAATGATCCTCAATGAATTTCATCGTTCTCGGATCAATGATAGCTTCTTTGTGTACGCCATAAGTGAAATCCGCGTAACAAGAAGATTTTTATGGAAATTAGAGAGATTCATTGAGTTGGCATTAGTTCGTTCAAACTTGGAGGTTAAATAGTTGGATATACAGAGTACATACTTGGAGATACATCTATTGATGATCCCCTTAAAATTGAGATCCATATAATCACGTTAAGAGTAAAAGGACGCAGTGTCGCACCCCCACATGGCAAACCTTCTGCAACGTCAAGTTTAAATGCCCGGGTAGAACACCAATAGCTACATGGAAATGATTTTGATTTTCGTGGACTGACAGATTTTTCAGGAAGAAAGTACTGATGAAGAGAGAATGAGACTCAAGGAAGTTATTTTCCGAACTAAATTGGGCCGAAAGAAAATCTCATATTTACACTACGGAAAGACGTTTATCCCTTCCCAACAGAGGATTTCCATTTCCTTTGTTATGCAAGATGGAATGACGAGCACAACAACAGCGGCATTTATTCTATTGATTAAATTATCAGATACAGTCCGACCGATGTAGTCAAAGTCTTGTTGATGCCGAGGAAATTCTTTATTACTACGTTGAACAAGATTTATCCCGGAACTCCTAGAAGGAAAAGCGGATGTGGGGAGGAAAGGGAGAATTTTAATCAAAACTGAAGAAGATACCACGAAGGGAAGTTCCTAGTCCCTCGCTCAATATTACTAAAAAATCCGCCAGTGGTACGGCTGATACAGACAGAACTTAACAAGGATGCTGCGCCATTTATAGGACGATGGTAATCCACTGGGGATATCCAATAGGAAGGGGTGGACATTGGTGTGTAGCACGATATCGCAACAAATGAGACATGGGAGGAAACTGAGCTGGAAAACAATCAAGTTAAGTAAAAGAGAATGGACGATGCTTTGAATGAATGCAGAGCAAGATTC
This sequence comes from Apolygus lucorum, assembly GCA_009739505.2. Lineage (NCBI taxonomy): Eukaryota > Metazoa > Arthropoda > Insecta > Hemiptera > Miridae > Apolygus > Apolygus lucorum. Next base: position 73,546,252 of record CM019176.2, on the reverse strand, counting down.
CAAAATATTTTACTTTTACTTGAGAACCAAATCAACTAGATGTCAAAATATAACCAATAACAACTAATAAAGAACCAAGCAACAAATCTTTATAACCACTTTCAAATTTATAACTTCCTCATATCTAATGATGAGAAGGTGGCCCCCAGAGGCAACACCTTTTTGGGTAAGAATATACAAACATTTGATAACATTTTGATGAAACTATCAGGAAATGATCAGGTTAATTCATAAATATTGTCATCAGTAGGAGCCACGACATAACTCTGTAAAATCGATATAAGTTGATAAAATTCTCAATCGTACTGATATTTCTTAATTTAAGACACATTGTTTAGTAATGCATGCATTCCAGGGGACGTCCCATTGGATAAGCATTAGATCAGTTTAACCAGTTGGTAAGCGATAAAACTGTTTCACTCGCTGTTATTGATTTATTACTTTAGGCAAGAAATAGTGATCCTCTTCCCCCTCACACTTATCCACCATAACATTTCTAGCGGCATAGGAGCCTCGAATCTGAAGAGCATTTTAAAATCCATGATCTACGATACCCAACATGCGAATTCGAGTTCAACCCCTCCCCCCCATCCGTACCACCACCGATGGTGCCAGTCCGGCACCAACACGGAAATAAGTCGTAAAATTTAACTTTCATCTATTAGTTTTAGTAGGCAGTCCGTCGAGGTTCACATCCGTATTCAAGGTGAAAAACAAAAAACAAAACCACGAAATACAGTTTATGGTGTCCTGGCACCATGGTGGCACCACTATTAGTTCAATGGTGGTACAGGGAATAATTCATGAAAATCCGGAGGTATAATGAGAATTTTTCCTCAATTTCATAGCATGGGTACAATAAGTAAGCAATAAAGGAACCGAATTATTGAAAAATCGGATATTTTGTGAATATTATCCCCCCACTCTCCTCCTCCCATTGCAAATTTTGATACTCTAGTGAAATAATGAGCAATTTGGAAGATTTCTGAGTCGAACAAAAAAAGAAACTCGCAAATTGGTTGGGAATTGAGGTACACAAGATTATGCCCAAAAACGCACGTTTTTTTAGCATTAACCCCCACTCCCCCCCTTAAAAGGCAAAATTCGAAATTCCGGCGACGTAGTGCACGACGTAGATAGTTTCCCGCATCGAACAAAAAAAGAACCAGGAAAATCGGTTGAGAACTAAGGCCTGGGCAGACGACACAAGATTTTGTCACACACACACACACACACACACACAGACATACACCTATGGTTTTTTCCGCGGATTTGGATTCAGAATGGTCTAAAACGGATTGCTGTGTGGTTTTTTTTCCCTTCTGTTGATGTTATCCTCCTTTACCCCAGATCGATCGCAAAAGGACGCCCAAGTCTTACTGTGGGACGTCCTAAAAAGTATCAACTTGATTGTGAAGACTATGTTTCATATTAGTATAATTATTGGGCTCCGAACGATTCAACATGTTCGTACCAAAGTGAGTATCCATGGAATTCTTGGTGAGGAAGCTTTCCCACCCAATTTGGAAGACGTTTTTCGTGAAGCCACCACTAAATTTTTAACCTTACATATTATAGCAAAATGTCGAAAATTGACACCTTCAGACATTTTTTGTCATCTTCAACACTCCTTAATATACGACGGGTTTTAATTCAGAGAGTTGCAATTTATTGTGATTGAGCGGATCATCTCCTAAATGATACTTCGTAAATTTGATCGCTACCACAAACAACTAGCTTTACGAAGGTTCTTGTTTCCAGTGTTCCCACTAGACTCTACTTTGTACATTATGAGTTACAGCTAATCTCTGGGCAATATCCCGTCAATGCCGATTGCAACCGAATACAAAACCATTCTTAGAAGAAAAGTTAAAGCCCGTTGAGAATAACTTTTGCATATCACCCTTTTTTTGTGAAAATAACAATAAAGGAAGATGGAAAGTAGGCGAGTACCTATGTTGTTGCTTGAGCGTTGGTATAACCGACAATGTTTGTTTTCGAATGGAAAAAAAGTTTAAATACCAATGCATCTAATGCCAATGGGAGTAAGAAGAGAAAAAATATGAAGAAGTGGAAATTTGCTTGAAAGGATCCAAAAGAAAAACGGGGTCACAAAAATTCTTCTATAAAACATCGCGAATTGATATGAGATAAGAGTTGGCAACAGTGGAAATAAGGCGTGGCGAAGAGAGGCTTTGTCAGAGGGTGCAACCTCTTCCCGTTGAGGACGCGGCTCTGTCGCGGTTTTGGAAGGTGGAGATCTCTACCAACGCTCGATGTGAGATCTAGCGTTTGCAAAATCACTCTTCTAGAAACAATATTCGATGAACCTAAAACGCTGCAAATTACTACACAAAGGTTTATTATTTTTCCCTATAGATCACTCGTCTGCAAAGAACTCGGCTTTGCCATTGTCGCTACCTACTAATCATAGATACTACCTACCTACCACGTACCTACTGTAGGTAGGTCGCTGTAACAGCGATCGCATTTTGGTCAGCTAAAATTTGAACGGAGATTCGCATTTATCATAAGTCCAACCCTCAGGCCCCAAACACACGGTGAGCCCTACGGCTCACGCTCATGAGCGATGAGCCTTTTTCCCCAGGAGGAATGGAGCTTTTTTCTTCCAGTCATCCATTTTGGTTGAGGCGGATCCATGTTGTTGAAATCACTGATGGTTCACCAAGCTTATTTTTTCTTTTTAATTTCAATAATTTATTGTTCCTCCTGAATAGATTATTCTACTGTTTTTTGATCGCTAGTCTTCCGACTTGTTGCGTAATTAATGAATTTGTGAGAGCGATCTAGGAACGTTTGTCCCTGTTTGTCCTACAGACCTCCACGTGGTCTCTAAAAATTGAATACTATCTTAAATTGATGGAAAAATAATACCTTTATACCAAAATTTTCTGAGCTAGGGCGTTTTCAAAATTTCAACCCTTAGAAGTGTCCTACATCAACTCAAAGCTACGGGGCATAACTAGACCCCATATTGAGCCCATATACCAAATTTCATCAAAATCGGTCCATGGGAACTAAGGAAAGTGTCGCGTACGGCGTACGGACGGCCAAATTTTTATTCGATTTTTGGATTCTACGTACCCATCTTGAAACGTAAACCAACAAATTTTGAGGGGGCGTTGAAATTTTTCTTCTTGGTCGATTCCAAGGGTTTATTATTGAAAATAATAAACTAAAAAAGAAACACTAGTTTGGAAACTCGTTAACCTAATAACCACAGATTGATGTTGTCAAACCCATTGGTTGAAGGGAAGAAGTGGATGAATATAGTCGCAATGCAATGCCAAATGAAGAGAATGAAGACACTGTCCATTACAAAAATATGAAACAGTTCGCAGACTAGCGAGTGGTCACTTTCAAGAAATACAACTTTACTTCCTTTATCTAATTTCAGCGCCAAATTTGTGCTGTTATGGATTATCAAAAGGGAAGAACGTCTTCTAACCAACTCTAGTGGCCACCAAGAGATTGAATACAAAATTTCAGCAATCATAGGTGAACATCGGGAAGTTGGTTACGTCCACTACTGACTTGATTTCAAACCAATCAATATGAAAGGGTTCTAAGAGGTTGGTCATCGCATTTTGGCACTCCAGGATGAACATGCGAGGAGTAAGCTTTTGCTTCAGCATTCACGCAGCTGCTTTTTCATTGTGATCCAGAAACCCCTGTTTACCAAACTACAGAGCTTTGATTGACCAAGAGAGGAGTGAGCTTCATCGCTCTAGGAGCTAAACTGACTTTTGGAAGTTAGTTTCTTAGCTCACTCTACTAACTTGACATCATGCCAATCAAATTTAGAGGTCCACCAAATCCTTTTGACTGAACAAGGGAAAAGTTACTTTCAGCAGTGCAATCATTTCTTGATAAAAATATCCTTAATTTTCCAACTTATGACACGTGTCAAAATTAGTTATGTGACAGTAAGAAATAGGCTGTCAAGTATTCGTTGGGTTCATGGTTTAGATAGCAATGTGATAACCAGTGATCATAACCATAAATCCTATGAATACTTTACAATCAACGTCCAAACACCACTGGGAATAATTTCGGCACCCAAAAACAAACGAATGAAATAATGGTACGTAGGTACGTTCTTTTCTTTTATGTAGTTTCTTCAAATTGCACAACTTGTGACTCTCCAAAGACGATGAGCTCGTTTTGTCTTAAATATCGATGTCTTCGCCGGAACCAAGGTCCACTCCAAATATTTCCATCAGTAAAATCACGAGAGTTATTCGCATGGGTACTCGAACAAAATATGATACCAGCACGCATATACTCGTATCTGAGATGATTGTGTCGAGTACCCATCTAATTCAACTCTCCCAACAGCTACTTACAATAATTCATCATTATCCAACCGAACAACCCAACTTGTAACTTTTTGAAGGAAAGCATTCGTAGAATGAACAAGCAGATCTGAAGGAAGCGGGAGGAGCATTGAGATGGTCAGGATTTGACACTCACAATAACATCTACCTCTCATCGTACGAGTATTATCAACTATTCATTCGATCTGCAGTGCTATACAACTAACTGCATGTGTGAGATGATAAATTATGATAATATGGCGCATTTATTTTCGAACTCACTGACTCCAATAAGCCCATCACCGAGGAAAAAATTGTTTTGTAAAAGTCACTGATAACAAAAAGGATGATTCTGATTCAAAATTCAGTCCAAGAAAATGTCTGTATACGAAATATTACCTCACGGAACAGGTTCATTTTTCTTAACTAACTACGTAAAGAATTGATAATTATGTATGCAGTGATTCAACGTAACTGTCAAACACCTACGAAAACAATGAGAAAACCTGGCCCATTGTTGAGTTTTTTGAGAGAAATAGTTGGGATAGGTGCTGAATCATTTAGGTAATTCAAATGAAGTGAACAAATCGAAGAGAAAGCAGCAGACACAGTAATCAGTGAGAAATTAATAATCACACTTCTCACCCTGCATTGTCGGCGAGAAGCGTCGACATGTCATGGTCCGCAGATGATATTCCGACGGGATCCAAGCCCACGAAGGGCGGCCCTAAATGCTGCTCCGTGCTTGACCTTGGGAAGTGTCGCTTTTCTTCGGTGGGAGAGACAACGTCACTCCACACACCCGAATCTTCCAGCCACGCAAAGATTTTGAACCCGTTTTTGAAACTTGAGGAAGAAAATTACGAAGTGAAACAACAAAAAACAAATCACTTGCGGAATCGATCTGATTCGTGTAAGCACAGCACTGAAAGAATTGATACGGATCACACGCGAGAAAATTCAAGGAGTAACAGGTTTCTTCAGCGGATCGAACACTTGCAGAAGAAGGGTTACTTTTTCATCACGGTGCTGATCGCACGAGGAACCAGTACACGAACGCGTTGAGAGGCGAACACAGACTGTCGGATGGAGCTGGCTGGGCGGTAGAGGGGATGGCACTCTGCGTCGCAAGCGCCGCTTGCCCGATCAGCCCAGCAACCGGCCCCTACCCGATCGTTGACGATGTTACCATACAGACTGGTTAGTATTGTAGTCATTCTGTCATTTAACCAGAGTTGTCAACGACATCATGGTAGCTGGATCGTATCGTACGATATCAGAATTGCGAAAGTAGGAATGGTTGAGCCGGGGCAAAATCTTCTGGACATCCACCTCAATATCACATTCGAATGAGCAAAATTTTCAGAAATTGTGTCAATAAAATAATCTCATCCTAGATTATTATTGACTGTGAGTCCTTTTAACAGTGTTTTTGTCTAACTGTTACTCGATCACACTCGAATCGCTACAATAATTTCTATCTGCTCTTATAATGACGAAGGCAAAGTTCCAGGAAAGCATAAAGGCTATGGACCTTCTTCAGTGACGTTCATCGAGTAAGTACGAGGAAGGTTTTTGGTAATTTTAATTCATTTTTGTGCAGGCTCGAATGAGATAATATCAAACGGAACTTTACTCGACGATTTCTTCATCTTGAGCCGTTCAGATTCCATATCGATGTTCAGATTCATTCGGTGTAGAGTATTGAAATCTGGTAAGAAAAACCACCAAATTTTGAGGGGTGGTTAAAATTTGTCTTTTCTTGGTCGATTCCAATTTATTGAAAATAATAAAACAAAACTCCAAGATAATTTTGTATGTAAATGTCTGTAATATTTTACAGCGACTTTCATGCCTTCTACCCACCGTAGTGTTGAGATTCGATACACAGCCTCTGAGCCCTCCCTCCATACAAAACTAAGATAAGCTGTTTGAGCTGTAAACAGAATTGTCTCGTATGGTTGTTAAACAGCCTTTTGGGGGCCATTGACAGTAATCGGAATGAAGTCAGATCAGCAACTTCAGCGGTAGAACCCTTTTCACTCCTGTAAAGTTTGATTAACAGCCTCTTGCCAACTTTTGAAGGCGATAGGGGGACAGACAAATCTGCAGCATATGTGTGTGATTAAAGCCAACTGTTCTCCTGTTCGTCATGGAGAGCTGCAATTTCGTGGGCCATCACGGGAGTGCTAAAGAAAACAAAAAAAGCGAAGAAAAAGCTTTTTGAGCGATACAACAAACTGAAAATGATCTGCATGAAACCAGATCAGATGGAATACTGTTGAGTTCCCTTTCTCTTCAGTATGATTTAAATTTAGACCAGTTTGATAAGTTAGTACAACAAAAAGACTGAAATTAAATTGGTAGGTAGTTACATAATAGTATGGTACACAAAAATACTTAGAGGATTACGTATGAGGGAATAAACTCGAATAAGCATCGAATTTGCGTTAAAATTTTTTAATACATATAAACTCTAAAACAATAGTAACAAACTCGAAAACTGACGAGCTGAAAAACGGACAAGTTATTGAGATTTGGCACCCCTAACACCCCTATGATACGTACTTACACTGTTACTAGAAAGAAAATGGACACAGAATTGAAAAGGTCTGTTGTTACTTTCAATTTTGAATTCCAAAAACCAAAAGAATCAAATATCATGAGAGAATTTTGTCTCAATTTTAATTTATTCAAGTTGAAACGCAGAGCACACTTCGCTCTTGGGAACGAATGATAGGAAATTTATTGATAAAAAGGACAGTATTCTAAAGAGTTCAATACCTTCGCTTTCAACGAAGTACGGCCCTTGAAGGGCTGTTCGCGGAATCGCACCCTCCACTACCTCGCCACGGCAGCTTCTTTATCCCGCTCATTGATTGGCCATTTCTTCGAAGGTATCTCCTTATTGATAATATGTCATCTCAAGTGATGGATTATGACAGACTTGCTTTGTGCGGAGCTCCTAGTGTCGATAAATATTCAATGGCGTCAGCCTATTTTCCGAACTGCAGCAGTCTGCGATCCGTTCCGAAGCAAAGGCAAAGAACATCAACTTTTGGTGAAGGATATAATTCACCAAATAATGTAAAAATATTTTAACCTTCCTGAGTATGTCTTCAATCATATTTCGACGGAAAAGCTACTAATCACTGAATATTATATACGGCATTGTCAAGTTAGGAGCTGTAATTGATGTAGCTACCTTTTTAGTGATTTATTTTGTACCATAATCATGTCTGTATCTTGTGTAATAATTTGATGAAGTCTTGACTAGCTCTACGTCGGAAAATTACTCCACTGCGAAAATCATTTTCCCGGTACTAAGCCTCCTTTGTTGCGAACTACGCCAAAGATTCATTAAAACTTTGATAATCAAGCCCCTCAGCATTTAATTTTATAGAGCAGTCCAACGAAGTTTTCACTCAAAGGAGAGGGTTGAGAAACCTCTTCCTTCCCACCACATTTATATCTTTATGGTTTTTCTTAAGGAATGTACTTTTCTTAGTACCTAATGTATTTTCAGAAAATTATTCAAGATTCTGAAAACTGTCACTTGCATCGGTCGCCCAGAAACACCAAGGAATGAGGAGTTATTGTCAAAATGAAAATTCTTCTTCCATTTAAATCATTACTTGAAGAGACTTTCAAGAACTCTCCTTGGACTGGAGTTTTACAACTATTTTGAAACATGCATTTAGACTGAGTATTTAAAATGACCTAGTTCGTCACTTAATATAGGGAACCTGTAGAGATCTTCGAAAAATTGAATCTTCTTTGATTTGGAACTTACAAAATTTCAGTAAAAAACTTTGCTTTTTCTGTAAAAACAAGCGAGATTTGGCCTGATGTGGCAGTGAAATTTCAACACTAGTTTCTGCTCATTACCAATTATCGGATGCCCTCTAATTCCACCTAAATGGAAAGCTGTCAGCAATACATCAATAAATTTGAAATAAGTCTTCCTTTTAAGGATAGATGATTGAGTTGAACCGAACACAGCTAGGTACCTTAAGTCATACAAATCAAACACCAACTTTACGATCAAAGTGCCAGTTTTCTACATTCAGAACAATAGAACAATTGAACTCACACCCATTTACTAAGATTATTTGGAATATGTGCCGTGGCTCCTGATGACCCGATGGCAATGAAATGGGGTGTGCGGATGGGTCGGAAAAACTGTTTATTGTTATTTTTAGTCTAAACTAGACCTCATTCTGAGAATTCTAACACCAACCGCAACCTTCTAGCGTGAGAAGACCTTTTTCTATGATTTTTCTATGGAGACATATTTCTATGAAGTTTTTAAGAATTGATGTTAATGACGTCACAGTGGGCTGGGATGTCCCGCCCAGGCGGGAGGGGCGCGTGAGGTAATAAACATCCGAAACTTTGAAAAATCATAAAAAAGATCTACTCATCCAAAAAGAGAACAGCTGGTGTCAAAATTCTCAGGATGAGGTCTACTTTCGATTAAACATTTTAAAAAAATAAGGAGCACCCCCCATTTATCATCACTAAAATATTCTAGAATCAACTATCCACCGTATTGAACAGAATTGAGCAATTACTGTCGCGGAATCGCGTTTTCATTTCTTTTTTTTATTGGAATTAGTTGCTACCTACGACAAAATATTTCATCATTAGGTAAATGATGACAAATTTTGTCAACAGGTGACATTTTTTAGACCAGTTGCAAACTTGAATAAAATTTACTTTCTTGCTGGAAACTGAAAAGTGTGTATTATTAATTTTCTAAAAGATAGAAAATTCTAGAGAGATAAAATAGAACAAGGGCAATGAAATGGGGTGTGCGGATGGGTCGGAAAAACTGTTTATTGTTATTTTTAATCTAAACTAGACCTCATTCTGAGAATTCTAACACCAACCGCAACCTTCTAGCGTGAGAAGACCTTTTTCTATGATTTTTCTATGGAGACATATTTCTATGAAGTTTTTAAGAATTGATGTTAATGACGTCACAGTGGGCTGGGATGTCCCGCCCAGGCGGGAGGGGCGCGTGAGGTACCTAATAAACATCCGAAACTTTGAAAAATCATAAAAAAAGATCTACTCATCCAAAAAGAGAACAGCTGGTGTCAAAATTCTCAGGATGAGGTCTACTTTCGATTAAACATTTAAAAAAAATCAGGAGCACCCCCCATTTATCATCACTAAAATATTCTAGAATCAACTATCCACCGTATTGAACAGAATTGAGCAATTACTGTCGCGGAATCGCGTTTTCATTTCTTTTTTTTATTGGAATTAGTTGCTACCTACGACAAAATATTTCATCATTAGGTAAATGATGACAAATTTTGTCAACAGGTGACATTTTTTAGACCAGTTGCAAACTTGAATAAAATTTACTTTCTTGCTGGTAAATGAAAAGTGTGCATTATTAATTTTCTAAAAGATAGAAAATTCTAGAGAGATAAAATAGAACAAGGGTCCAACTAAAAAAGTCTACACAATTACATCGGGATTTACGCGCAGATTAATCAAGTTTGTTTGCACGTGTGCAGATGGTACTTTAGGTGCGACGGTGGTATATTTAGAAACTAATACACGTAATGCCCGAAAATGTCATGAAATCGACGCATTATTTTATTAAGTTTTACTCGGTACAAGGAATTTGTTGTTTATAGGGGTTTTCAGAGCGCTTTGGTTCCAATAAAAGTGTATCTACCTACATGACAATAAAAATATTTATGGGAAACAAATTCAACAAATTTATGGGAAACAAAATAACAAATAAAAAAAATATTTATGGGAAACAAATTCAACATTGTGAATTGTCGTGAGATAGAATTAATTCGGGAAATACCAGGGAGTTATTTCCACACTTCACAAGATGAAGGATAGAGTCCTTCGCGATACTGGTGTCGGGAGGGCATGATGAACGCCAGCCACCACGCGGTCGAGTGAGCACGATTCCAACTTCCCGGTAGACGTGGTGAAAATTACAAGCAATTATCTGAGCTGCCCGCCATACAAAATATTACTCCCAGCGTAAATGTAATAATATTTGGGTGTCACTCAGAAATTAGCACTTAGGCTCGTTCCAACAGTGTCTTGCCTTTTGTTTATTTCAATTATCGTAATGGAGGAGGCCTCCAATTCCAGATTATCAATATTACGACGATGGTCCACCAAGTACCTCTCAAGAACACAGAAAAAAAATATAGGCGGTAAAACCTTTCTCTGAAGGGGCATGATAATAATATATACGTAGTAAATAACGATATACGAGTAATTAAGCACCAAAGTACCTAAACAATAAAGAGCTATTATTTATTAATTAATGATGGTGGATAATTAGGGTGGTAGTACGCGACATAAATTTTATCAAACCCATGGGAATCCAGATATTTTCGTTGAATAGGTAATGTCTCCAGGCACATTATCAAGATGTCCTTGGAACACGAATTGATGATGACTATTGCCGCTGATTTGATACATAATAGGGGTATTCACGGTCGGGCCTTTCTCGACGTGTTAACGTGTTATACGTCGAGAACGTGTTTAACGTCGAACGAATCGGTCGTAAACATGTTATCAAAGTGTGTTATCAGTCGTCGTAAGTTAACACACCCGAATGGTCTGTTAAAGTGTGTGCTAAACGTGTTATCCGTCGCAACATCAGAAAGAAAATGGCCGATAACTTGCCAGCTGTTTTTCAGTCAGTTTACTTGTGAGTTAATTAGTTTCGTCCTAGTTTTTTTTTTTTGAGTTGGAGTCTGTTGAGTTGAAGTTCGTTTGTTTGTCTCGGTTATTTTGTGAGTTATTTGAGTTGGAGTTGAAGGTATGGAGGTATGGGGAAGAGAAAGGTAGTTGGGAGGAACAAATAGATGCAATGAAAGTGAAGGAAAAATGCGAGAAACTGTTTTCTTGACCACTTCATCATCATCAAGTTCTTGTTTATAACTTTTCTTCGACATGACTGCAGTGAGTAATCCTCAAATTTTCAGTGTAAAAAGTAAAAAATCTGTAAATAATATAGGTGGTATAAAAGTTGTCTCCTGTGGTAAAAAAACTTTGCTTGTTTCTTTGCCATGGAACAAACAATGATGGACGTTGTAGATTTTTTTCTCCTCATTTTTACCGAATTTATGGCGTTTTCCCCTTCTCGTTCACACTTCCTCCACCGAATCATGCCACACAATAACCATACGATCCTAATGGCTGCGATCTACCCAGGTAATCGAAGAACAAGAAGTGATGAGACTTCAACAACTTTAGCACGTTTAACACGAGTCGACTGGGGTTGTTCACGGTTTTTTTGTTTAACAAGTTTACCACTTAACACGTTTAACACGATAAGCTCAACCGTGAATACCCCTAATATACGTTCATTATGAAAATTTAAGATAAAAAGATTGAGAATACTATATCCCAAATACTAAAGTTGGGGAATTTCTCAAATCAAAACTCCGTTTAAATATGCTTGAAAAGGGACGATGAGTTACGATTTGCGACACTCTTTTTCGCTCCCTTCCAACCTTCGGATACCCTCGTATTATACTTTCTACACTGAGTTGAGTTCATTCAGCAAATAAAATGAAATAAAACGTCCGGCATTGCCATTCTCGTCTCTATGCCGTAGTTTTCGAGAAAAATCAACAAGTTCAAATATTTAAGACGTCAACTATAACAGGTAACAGAGTTATACAAGTTTATTTAAAATGACAATACAAAGAGCTCAAGCCTTAGTTTTTGCACCATACGTGTCGAAATTATTGATACCAAAAAACGTAGGTACATCCGTGATGTCTACACAAATAAACCTAGAAGCACTGGAGAACGTTTGAAAGACTCCTCCAGACGATGGAAGAACGACTTTCCCATGGTTGACATAAATAATCTAAAGCTATTGTTCCCAACGATACATATAATTAACCGATACGACCTCATGTATAGAAGGCAACTCGTCCAACCCAATAAAACGGCGTAACTCCTAACTTCACAGCGTGAATGAGGAACAGACGTGTGCATCTTTTTATTCAAGAAAGTAAACATTCAATATTCTCAATCGTGTTTATGTTGCGTCCGTTGAGAAAGCTATTTACAAGACCATGAATATTATTAACGAAGATAAATTAATAAACTGTTCAATGAAAATTCCGCTAACTCTGTGGAATAGACAAAAAGGCCCAATAATTATACGTTCATTGTAGACTTGGCAGGAGTCCCACGGAACCTCGTTTCTCTCTACAGATCTCTGTCGAAAGTTCCAAACTTACTACGAGTACCTATATTTGATGTTCACTTTCAGTGAAAAACGATTTATTATGTGAGTCAACAAATTGAAAGTTATTTCTATTGGCACAATAGCACAAATCATCTTCTTGTCTCAGAATAAATCCGATATTTTCTCAATTTTCGAGGAATAATTTTTTTTCACAAAATTTTAAGTAGAAAAAATAACGATTAATGGAAACATGATATAGCAAGGGAAACGTGGATTGTGTCTGACCATTGACTTCAACTTAAGTTCCTTACTAAGTTTTGAACGTAAACCGAAATTTATCAAGCTTAATATTATGTGTTTTTTCCTAATTTAGACAAGATGTAACTAATCCACAAGGGTTAATTTTATCAACAACCCATATTAGAATGTCAGTTTGATATTTTAAAAAAAACTCAGATTTCTTCACCGTCTGAACTGCTCTTCTCCCCAAGAGATTTTGAAGCTTAGTTAGCCGGTGGTTCCCGAAAAAAATCATAAAGAATACATTTTGAAAATACAGGTTGAGGAACACGGAGCGTCGTGTTTACGCTGCTCGGCTCCGCTCTCTGTCCCTTATCGCGAGAGTCACTATTTTATTACATTCGCGAGGGCTTTCTTCCGATCAATGACAATGAAGGATGGATATTGAACCGACCAGGAATAGTGTCTCGTTCAGCGCCTAACTCTCTGAATGAGTCTGGGTATTCCCATCCCTCCCATTTCTCTTCGTACTCAATATTTCCCGTACCGGGGTAAGTCGTAGCCTGAAGGATGGAGATAATAGCGTACCCAATATATAAAGAGAATAATTATATTGTCTATTACCTATCAACCATTCATTACTTCTCATTCAGAGTACACCAAATTGATTGCATCACAACGCTGGGTATGTATTAAAGCTTATCAAGATAGGCCTTAACTAACCCCATCAACAACGTAGGGTGAAGGGGGTTAAACTAATTCATCACCACCCCACGTCATCAGGATCACACCTCTTCTTCAACGAAGGTACTGAAAAGGCTGTCAATTGAATCAGCTTGTCCCACTCAACTTTAGTACGCGGAATCCTGGAAGCCAATTCTGTTAGAAGCCGCCTTCACCTACCGCTCATCTAACTGATAGGGTTCCATCCCATGAGGATCCTCAGCTGGAGATGATCAATGTTCACCCAAAATAGATTACCCCTCGCACAAAGAAGATTTACCCTTAACATTCAACTAACACGTGGAAGCAGTCTGAGCCAAATAAGTTAAGAAATGGGCACTAAAAGTACAGTTAAAACAACAAAATAAGGGGAGGGGATGCAACCAATTGGAATACATTTTAAACATTTTTAGAAGATCAAACATGTCCACCACAAAATCTTCCAAATGGAGCACTCACACTTGAGAAAGGAAAACCACCTATGTACCCATAGTCAAACGAACTAACAAAAAAATCAGTCAACGACCAAATTTGTTGCTAGCTTGAGACGGTAACACGATCGTAAGATAATTCAGACAATAATATTCGTTCACAGGACAACTATGATTCTCAACAACTACAACTCGTCCGTACATACATAGATGAATATTAAGTACAAGAAACCTTAAATCGTTGTGCTCAGCATTGTTTGTCTGCTTCACAGAAGGAAGGAGAAGTTTTTGTGATTTGCATATAAATATTTCTTTTTTCGTAAATGTTAATACGCCACCTTCTCCGGTGAGAACAATACTTATTTGAGATTCAATACTTACAGAAAATTCGCCATTCATCATCATCTCAATAAGATTTACAGAACGAATAAAATCCAGGGTGGAGTGGAAAGGGTACGATACTAATCAAGAATAGGGCTATTAGAAGAGCAAATGGTCCATTGGGATCTGCGCAAACAAATAAAGAGATTTTAGGTCAATGGAGGGTCACTACATCAGTAAGTGACAGCTATTGGTGTTCGTCCATTTATCTTTCTTTGTTTTTCTAACCATTTTCCCAAGCTGTTCCTTTACAATCAGACACAAGGAGATAACCAGTCATCTAATATCTGACCAATATGACCACTATAAAAAAATTCGAGAAACTAGAATGAGTCAAGTGAGATTAAGAAACATTTTTAGCCACAAATGAACAAAAACAGCAAAAAATGGGAAAAACAAATCACCAAAAATCCATTGATTTCTAAATTTGAATTTCTACAAAAATCATTAAACACTAGTTGCCTGATTTGTTGATTTATGTCAAAAAGAAACCACGTCAAACATGGTAACGCTTTTTTGCGGAAAGTTGGAATTCAGACACAATTTTGGATTGACTCCAGCAATAAGACAAATTCATGCCAAAGTGATCTGTTAAGAAGGTAATTTGCAGCGTTAATTGGGATTGTTCTCCAATATTGGAGATTTATGGATTTCACGTAGATTATGAGTATCAACTTCTTAAGAGAAATCGCAGATACCAGAATTCTAAACCAAATCACCGGAAAAACTTGATATCTAACGCCAACGTACAGCTGAAATATTACTCAGCACCTTCTCTACGTATTGTGTATCAGCTGTCTTTGTCAGGTAGCTCAGGTAATTGTAGGGTCTTCGGTACAGTACTCCAAATTGCCGGACCATCACGGACTTTTGCACAACTGGCAGACAGAAGGTACGCGGGAGAAGAGACTTCTGAACAGATGTTAATTCTATCGCAGTTCTTTGTGGCATTTCACTAATACAACAGGAACGTGAAGTCGAGGATTTTTGTGCAGTTAGAAAGCAGAATCATAATAACGTCACTTCATTATCACCTATTCTACTTCAATGATAACTGCCACGTAAGCGTACACTTTCGTATGATTGATTAAAGATCCAGAATCACAGAGTACATAGAGACCAACTTCATGAGAATATATTTATATCACATTATTATTTTGCAACATAAATATCCCTTTGCAGAAAATTATTTGCAAACAATTCTGAAATCTTTATCAAGGAACCCGTATACTATCAGAGGACGTTCCTCCATGTTTTCTGGTCAACAACGCTAATGAGCGACCTCGAGAGGGGTCATCCCTTTTTTCGAGCTAACGAACTTATCTCAAACTCTAACATCAGACGAAGTGTAACAACATAATTCAATCCAATTAACATTTTTTGAAAAGAGCCAACGACAGGCGGATGGTTTAATTACGGAACATCTATAATAGGAAGAAACTTGACAAGAACTTCGCAGTAGGACTTGAACGGGGATTAAACTATATTTGTGAAGATTAAATTAGGTTGAAATAGGAGATTCATTCTCCACTTAAAGCTAACACGCTTAGAAACATTTACTCTCAATAACATAACAGGTGCTAGAGTAATGGAATGTTCGACTCCTTCATTCGACTCCGAAATTCAAGATTTCGAAAGGTAGGCATGGTTGGGTTAAAAATTGTATTCTAATACAAGTAGGAGCCTCCGTGTATTTTGGTAAAGTTGGGTTTTTGGAAGTTCACACCAGGATCATAAATATCGAGAAAGAGCACTTTCGTAAAATAGCTCAGAGTTCAAAACACAACCAATAGAAAAGCTGCATAAAAAAGTAACGACAAGTTATTTTCTTTGCTAATGGGCCCCATGGAAACGAATTACGCTAGGTACAACATTCTCATGAGACCAACAATGATGAACACCCTGAACCTTATCTAATATTATCTCTTCCTGCTCACAAGGGTGAAGCTCAAGATTCATCAGTGCTCAGGGCCACCAAGTACTGCACACCCGAAATTAGAAAATAACTGCACTACGTCCATATCGCGATCCACGAATTATTCCAGAAGATAAACAATTATACGCTGATAGAGGGAAAGATGGCGACGGCCATAAGGTTAGTAAATGACCGTTACCCACGTGTTAGTTAATATTTTAAAATGAAAGTAGATCCCAATCTCAGAATTTTGACACCAACTGCACTTTCTACGATGAATACTATGATTTTTCAAAGGTTATGGCTTCAGGGCGAGGGGTTTTTCCCAGGCGGGAGGGGTGTAATGACGCAAACTTGAAAAAAATAGGAATCAGAAATATTCACTGTAGAAAAGCGCGGTTTGAAATCGAATTTGATTTAATCTGAAAATATAGAAGACAGTTTTCCGAACACTCAATATTGAAGAATAACAGCAACAACACATCCGAAATAAAGGCACCCATGAAATGGCAACCAATGGAACAAAACAATGTTTCACAACACTGCAGAATTTTTAGAAATAAGCGAGGTCAATGGAAAACGTAGACCTGGAAAGAATGCCAATGCTAAGATTGCGTGTTGCATTTTCGGGACTTTTCTTGCTTCGTGAATGGCCGCATTGACCAGCTTGTTAAATGATAGAAATCAAGGAATTTACATCCACAGTCGATAACGTTGCAGTACACACAATTATTAAGAGGAACATCCAAATATCCAGGAAGGCAAGAATAATTCTTACCTTCCTGGATATAATTATTATTCTTGCCTCCCTGGAATAATTATTATTCTAAATGCAATTCACAAAGTAGGAATGATATTTTTATCATCGAACGGATAGTGATGAAATTATTTTGTTATACAGTGAATGATGAAAATAATAAATATTGACTATCGTAATGAACTTACCAACAGAATACAATTCTGTGGACAATTAAAAGCAACTATATCAATATGGATTTCTAAATTAATCAGATGACTCTCTTTGCACTCAATAAATATAAAACCAACTAAACAGTTTTTTTTTCAAATTAAATTTATAATAATCACGATTTCTTGTTATTTATTTAAATTTGAATAATTTCTTTTCATCTTTCATGGTTCTAAAATTGAATTTAAACCCGCTCTATCTTCTAGGCCCGGGCAACGGAGGTAAGGCATGGAACCTCGGAGTCGGGGAGAGGCTGCCCGTACAATGGAGGATTGCGTTCGCTCTCAAAACCACCCCAGAACTTTTGCTTGCGGCTTGCACCATTTCATTGCTAGGGAGAGAGCCATTCTCTTCAAGAATACGATTAATAAAACAATAACAAGACACAATAACAAGAATAATATAATAAAGGAGTTACAGCCATTTTTATGGCTGACGTTCGAATACAAGGGGAAAAATCTTAGTGAAATACTCGGATTTTCGTGGAATAAATAAAATGTTATAGAACACTTCCTTACTTAAATTAGTAATAGAAATGACTCCTGAAGTTTGGGGGTCCTTAACAGTGGAAGATCCTCTAAAAATTTTCAATTTTTAAACCCCGAATTTACGTATGTACTAGAATAAATTTCAATAGGATCTAATATTAAAATTAAAAAAAATCTCTGGTTTTTTGTTTTCTCTGTCTTGATACATAACCCTTTAGCCTTCGGTATAAGCATGAAAAACTTTAAAAAAATGTATATACAAAAAGAAGAGACCTTCGTACTTTTTCAAGTTCGTCAAAAACGGATGGATACAGAAACCAAGAAAGTTCCAACTCAACATCCATACGGTGATGAATGACTACATGCCAGTTAGGCTCCCATGAGGAGACTAGAGTCACTCGTCAGATCCTCCACTGGGATCCACTGTAAATTATGGTTCCGTTGTCACGAGCCCGATTATTAAAGTCGATTAATCAACACGCTCCCGACTGCTCCCGACATTGCAGTGTCGCTTGATTTAGGGAACGATCGCCATCCAAGACGAATGGTATTGGATGGCCTGCGAACAATTAAAGTTACCTTCATGCTTCATGCTGGAAGGAAAAACTATTTTTCATTTGGTCCTTCTACCTCCTGATGACACAGCAATCGGGGGATACAACATTGCGAAACTCGACGTCAACACTTAGGTTCAAAACGATCGAGTCCTACACGGCCAACAAACATTTACATCAGTAGTGATTATTGACATTATTAAATAGGACGTTTCAATCAATCCGCGGAAAAATTAAAACACGATTAGAGATTAGATTTTTAGATATATATTACATGATTAAATGTTTTTATATGTTCATCATTGTGAATGTTAACCAAACAATTGAAGAAAAATGACGGATTTTGGTTAAAATCAATTATAATATAGCCTTATTTCATGACTGTATAATGTATGTCACTGTCGGAATGGCAACAGGTTAGCTTCATTATGGGAAGGACAAGGAGGGAAACAGCTAGAGCCTAATAGGGTCATTAACTCAATGAGAGATAGTGAACGACACACATTCCTTCCTCATAATTATTGACTCTATCAACAGGTTTTATAGCTGGTGTCAGATTTGAAAGCTCAAAATGTTACATACCAGAATTTAGAACGAATTCCTCAATGTTTCTCAAAAAATATAACGTCTTCAAACCGTTTTTCAAAAACTATAATCGCCTACGACAATGTGTAGTTTGACGCATGTACAGTGATGGGCATCACAAGCTCTCCAGAGAAAGGGGAGTTTGATCGGAAATACTCACCAAATTATAAATTCCCAGCAAAAATCAGGAATATATTTTCTATCTCATTATTTGAACGTTCTCTACTAAAATGAGTGATACCATTTGACGATTTTCTAAAAAATTGAAGAATATTTTGTCTTAAGAAAAAATGAAATGAACTAGTTAATGGCTCATACGTTGAAAACAACAACAAACAATTTGAGAGCTTACCTAAATAGTTATTTTGATGCATTTTTATGTAATTCAAGTAAATTTAGTAAATAATGGACTTATGCCCCCTTTGAAACTAATTATCAGAAGAATACGATAAACTCACTAAATTTATCATTCGTTTTCTACCTAAATTACAAAAAATTAGGAAACGTCCGATGCTGTCTTACTCAATCATCAATGATTTTCTAAAAGCATTTTCATGCGTGTGATGCGATTCTGACTTTATGCACTTCAGATAGATACTGCAGCTAGTCTGGTACTCTAGAAGATGAACTTTGTATCGTTCACATGCCCCAATACGGAATAATTATTATCCAACTTAGGAATATGTTTAGTGACCCAATTTTAAACTTTCCTAACAAGTAATTTTCGGCCATCCGCGCGACTATCGGCTCTACTGAGTTTGATTGCAGATGATGATTGACTGCAGAGATGAATCGCGACAATGGCGACACCGGTAAAGCGTGTCAAGGAAAAACTGGCCCGCATGATAGCTCGCAACAAGAGCTAGGCAGGTTTTCATACAGTGATCGTCACATCGTGATAAAATACGAGTTACGACACAACGCTTCTGAAGATGAAGGTGCTTTCTGCCAATGGGTACCAACATGTAGTCTCAAAGTAAATAACTCGCGATTAAGGTGCCTATACTCGCCTGGATCATCCACAAAAGTTGGTGGTGAGAGAATACAAAAACCTGGTTGGAGAGTGGAAAAACCAGCAGACCAACAGTCAGGTCCTTCTATTCCCTTTTCTATTATATCCTTGCTGTTTTCCTTCAACATGGATTTATTTCAAATCCATTCAACCTGTTCAGTTGTGATGAACTTTGATCACAATTTAGGTTTGATGCTATCGCGTCACAGAAAACGTCAAATCGGATGTTCAGTATTATAATACATTCCTCACAACATATATTCGTAAGATATTCTCATAGGACATTTTCCCAAATTCATAGGAGTTCAAGACTGCATTTCCCGAAAAATTCATTTTTGAACACAAGTTTGAGACAATTGGACCCATTTGAATTAGTGCCATATTAGAAGAATAATAATGTGTTAAAGTAAAAAAGCACGTTTGAGAACTCTATTTTTTAACCTTGTTATCCCATGAGTTGTACAAAAATGTTGTGATCTCACAAGTAAGGAAGAGGACGGTAGAAGAATGGGAAAAAAATTATTGTGAGAGATTAATGGATAATGCCGAAGAAAATACCAACAACCAAAGCGCAAAATGAGAATAGTAGCGCCATCTCTGCTGAGATTCCTAGGTCTTGTTTGAAAGACAATACATTTTCAAAATTTCATACTAAAAAAGTTGAGGCCATGGCAATAGCTAAATTTTCTCCGAAAACCCACTAAAAGGACATTAATAGATAACCTAATAAAATACAGGATCTCAATAAATAAATGTCCAATGATTTACAAATAGTAATTCATCGCAGCATAGAACTCCTAAGGATTAGTACTCACAAACTGAGTATTGGAGTTAGCTATTGTTACCTAAGGTATATATGGCGACATCCTACATGTTTTAAAAATCTCACTCCTTGAGGAACACATTCAGGAGTTGTTCCAGGATCAGGGAAGAAGTGAAGAGCTGTGGCGATCGAGAAAAGTTTCCGATTGGTTCCCGTCGTGTCGTTTTAACGCCCGTTCAAGGTCTTCCCAAGTGGAAGAAGCAGAAGGAGGTCCTTGCCAGTCGAATCGATGGAAACCGTGCAACCGTGGAAACAACCTCTCCAAAACGTTGAGTGTCTCAACAACTCAACAAGAATCTTCACCGAAAAGCCTTTCAATAGCCACCTCACAGAAGAAGAAAGACTTGAGCTAATATTTGGCAGGAATGAGTGTTTTAACGATTTTACTATAGGTAGTAAGAAGTTTTGATAGATGATACCTAGCTCAGAAATGAGCTTACCCTTATCACGAATATTTCTGTCCCAAGTCAATTCTCACATCGTAATAAGGGTTAAACATACTTGTGCTAAACAATCGAGTACAGTAGATTTCCGAATATAACATGTAACATGGGAACTGCTTGAGAAGCTAGGTAACATCAAAATGTGTCCTTCAACAAAAAATTACGACTTTAAAAAGGGATAGAAATTTAATTTTAGGAATTTGGTACTATGAATCACTACCTACATCACTGGTTGAGAAAAGATTGTTGACTACATTTCCTCAAACTTCCAACTTCATTTACTTGCAGCTCTCCGAAGTGCAACTTTTATTTAAGAAATGGATAAGAAGGTACCGGAGGAGAAGAAACACTTGGAAAAGTTAGGGCCGATGAAGATCAACGTAGAGATGATGGCAGAACGAATGGATGTTAACCTGACTGAAATTAAGGATAAGCTGGAACATGCAATGGAGCATAGCAACGTAGATCCATCCCTAAAAGCGGAAATACAAAGTATCTTGGACGATGTGAAGACTAACATGGAAAATATCAAGAATCTAAAGGAAGAAGTACAAAACCAGAAATAGCATGATATAAACCTAAATCGCCGAAGCTGAACATGTAATGAAAGCACTGGTTTTAAAAACTTGGTACATTTGTCAGTAAATATACTTTTCACCAGTCCTATCAGTCGAAAGGCAACATTCATGGCAAATGCAAAGAACGGCGACTTGATTGGGACTTCGGAAAAAATAGTAACCCAGAAAATTAAGTTAAAGAGATCCAAACAGAAAGGTTATTTAAACAGCAGGCGAAGATAGCGAGTTGTTTTAATGACTAGACTAGGGACTAGAATTATTTAGATACGACACACCTAAAATAAACTCTCAGATTTTTCTCTAGAGTAGTTTTGCACAAATGCTGCAAAGACAGATTATGGCCAGAAAACCCATCTCAAAAACTTGTAACATTTGCATCCAGAATGGTCCAAAGAACTGAATTGTTTTGTATCAGAAATCATGATCCTGAGGCACATTTGAAGCGTCGTGACCAGGAATGCACTTTCTGGACAACGATTAGTCTATAAAACGAAGAAGTTAGAACATTATTGGAACTATCGCTTGCTTTGTATCGTTTCACGATCTTAGGGTTCGTGAGAAGTCAAAACGGAGTGCAAGCAGGGAAGTTCATCGTTTCACGGGTCACTTGGACAGAAACGTAATTCTATCTCAGAATGTCGGCGGGTTGCAGATTCATAAAATGTAAGCCTTCTGCGTTACACTATAAAACAGCCGTAAAGGTAAGTAAGTGGGTCTAAAATACTACTCGAAATATGGTACTGCCATTACAACCAAACAGAATTAGTGAATAGATTCACAATCAGTTAGGCTTAGAGGGAAAATCAATCAACCAGTAGCACAGCTCTCTGGCTTTTATTCAGTGTAGATTACACAGAATCAATGAAACTCAAATGGAACGCTGATAATACGAAGCCCTGTAATTAGTCAACTCCAAATGGGAGACACATTGAGTAAATTAAATTAGTCAAAAGGAACTGTGAAGGGCCTTTCACGTAAGATCTAGTCGAGTTCCAGCCAGAGAAATCAATTCAAACTCAACAGAACTGAACAGATTATTCTCATTCATTGAAAGCTACCAAGAACCACGAATAATCTCTTCTGGGTTCAGAATACAAGTTGCCCATACTGTTGCTCATTGTGAAAGACCAAACGAGGGTCTCCTCCGCTTTCAATAGGATATCTGGACTTCCTTTATAAATCAATCAACGTGAGATTCAGATGATCAAACCTTGAGCTTTAGAGATCCCTACCTACCTTTTGTGTTTCATCTCTTATAGTAGGACTCGGAAGCATTCACTGCTGATGGATTGTGAAAGGTGGTTGTGACATTTCGACAAATACGTGTGCTCAATTTTCAGTAGCCTAAATAATATTGAGCATTCAATCCATGAGACAGAGGATAAATAATGAGAACTTCAGTTGAGCTCGATTTCAGTTGGATCATTATAAAAGAAATCCGAGATGATAGAATCACCCTGGTCCTCCACTGGAAGCGATACCGAGCGACTAACCGATCTGGATGGGAGGCGCTTGGAATCCATGAAGCAACTATACAATATCATATCTATAGAATCTATCATAGCCCTTCATTTGACCCAATAAAACCTATCAATCAATAAATTGAACCATAATCACACAAACACCTAATGTGACTCAATATGAACACAGGAAGAATAGCTATTCTCGCGAAACAGATTTGCTTCCAGTGAGGGACCACATTCAAACGTAAGAAAACCAGAGGATTCATAACACTAGATTACAAAATTTAGGGGTGGTCTGGCTGCCTCGTTCTTTCACCACTTTTCTTAAGGTATTTGGTGTGCTGAATCCGAATCTGGCGTTAGTTTTTTTGTTTATGTCGGATTTTCAAGATATAGCTAGTTTTAAGATTTTTCTAGTTCTCACTTTTCTTCATTTTTTAATGAGCACTCATCTTGCTCAAATCTCCTCAAAAAGTACTCAGACTTATCGGAAATTTCATGTAGAATCCGAATATGTACTTAGTTTTTAAGTAAAGTTGTGTTAAACCCCCTATTTTCCACAAAACGTATCAAAAAACACCGGTCCTCAACGTTTTTTCTTCGGGTTTTCCCTTACATTTTGCCACTTGAAAAAAAAATTGAGGTTAAAAAAAATGTTCTCGGGTTTTTACTTTGTAGGGGGGACACCCCAGAGGAGAATGAGACCAATCGCAGCCTGCTAAACCCATTAATATCGAAGGAATGAGGTTTTTTTCATGGCACTGAGATGAAATTCACAAAAACCGTTAATTAATTTTTCGAGATAAGTATGTGCGTTCCTAAATCTGTTTTCCTCAAATGGATTTTCCTTTCTTCTACATTTTTTATACTTGTCACCTATTAAGAGTAAGATCGAAAATAGGTACTCATAGGGGGAGTAAATCATAATTGGGAAACTCTTGTTTTGTTAAGTTAATTCAGTTTTACAAACGAAACACAATACACTGCAGAAAAGTTAACGGTGTAAATCTGTTTCATAAAGGCTCAGATGAATCAATAGTTGGTACAATGTTAAATAACCAAACTTTGGTCATTCCTCCACCTCAGAGGTTCCACCAAGATATGAAAACCATGGAAGAACGTTACAAAGGGTATTGGGACGTTCACATGATGGCGGACTATTGTTGGATTTACCTCAGGCGGCGAAGTTTTCTCTACATAGATGCCGGCGATGAAACCTCCGAGGTGGAGGAATAACCAAACATTGTACCAACTATTGATTCATCTGAGCCTTCATGAAACAGATTTACACCGTTAACTTTTCTGCAGTTTATTGTGTTTCGTTTGTAAAACTGAATTAAAATCACTTAACAAAACAAGAGTTTCCCAATTATGATTTACTCCCCCTATGAGTACCTATTTTCGATCTTACTCTTAATAGGTGTCAAGTATAAAACATGTAGAAGAAAGGAAAATCCATTTGAGGAAAACAGATTTAGGAACGCACATACTTATCTCGAAAAATTAATTAACGGTTTTTGTGAATTTTCATCTCAGTGCCATGAAAAAAAGCTCATTCCTCCGATATTAATGGGTTTAGCAGGCTGCGATTGGTCTCATTCTCCTCTGGGGTGTCCCCCCTACAAAGTAAAAACCCGAGAACATTTTTTTTTAGCCTCAATTTTTTTTTTCAAGTGGCAAAATGTAAGGGAAAACCCGAAGAAAAAACGTTGAGAACCGGTGTTTTTTGATACGTTTTGTGGAAAATAGGGGGTTTAACACAACTTTACTTAAAAACTAAGTACATATTCGGATTCTACATGAAATTTCCGATAAGTCTGAGTACTTTTTGAGGAGATTTGAGCAAGATGAGTGCTCACTAAAAAATGAAGAAAAGTGAGAACTAGAAAAATCTTAAAACTGGCTATATCTTGAAAATCCGACATAAACAAAAAAAAAACTAACGTCAGATTCGGATTCAGCGCACCAAATACCTTAAGAAAAGTGGTGAAAGAACGAGGCAGCCAGACCACCCCTAAATTTTGTAATCTAGTGTAATTCTAGGAACATACAGAACGTGAAGAGGGCAAAAAAATGGAACAGTATTAATAAAACTCATATAAGGAACAAATTCGTAAGAACTGCCACATTAATTCTCGGAGCAACATCTAGTACAACGGGTATTACCGTTACAAATATTATTCTACCGGCGTCCCGGAACCTCACAACTTTTGAACTAAGATCGTCTGGCGAGACGTAGCCTGTGTAAATAAGACGATTTGTATGCAGCCAAGAGAGCCAAAGTAATTTCGCAAGACAGCCGTTCATGTATGAAATTCCGATATTGAGTTAAAGAATAATACCATTTGAAATGAATTAGTTTTTTTTTTTTTTTTAGAAAAACGATCAACAGGATTTAAAGTAGGATTCAGTTATATGAAATGCAAAGCATGATGAGGTAAAAACCAAGTAGAGACGCTGGATCTGAATTATAGGAGGTTACCTATCCATTAAAGCAATTGGTAGCTTCTATCTATATTTATTTACCACCTGTTATTATATTAAATATAATTAAATTGATTAAATTTTAATCATGAAAACGTTAAAAGGGTACCCGGAACCAGAGTATGTAATTAAGATATTCGCCCTTTGGAGTCGATTTCAATGCTTTCTTGATGGTTAGCAGAACAATAATTATGACGGTTATAATGTTTTTGATGCAGCCTTTACTAACTTTTGAATGGCTAGGATTCAAGTAATCAAGGTAACACCTAAAAGTCTGAAAGAATGACTAATGATTTAACCTACCGCAAGAAGTATTGCATCTGTCAAGAAATAATGTTACTTGCGCCGGTATTGGGTTTATTGCTAAGGAATGAGTGTCATCGCTCAAGTTATGTGACTAATAAGGTTATGCCTAGTTTCCAACTCCCCGTATTGGAATGTATGAGTAAGTATGAGGGCGAGGGAATCCCGCCAAATGCAGCAAGGAAGCCCCACGTTCGGCATTCACTAATATCTTCATTGTATAATAAGGGATTATTACAATAGAGGGGTGCTGATTATGGACAAATCAGCATGCCAACAAATTGGGGTAAATCCGTGATTATCAGTAGAGAACATGATCGTTAAGTTTAGCTTGAAAACCTTAATTTTTCTGCGATTCGTAAGTATCGATTCCTTACTACTCCGCTTTCATTCCTGATTTTGCAACAATAGCTGTCCCACTTCACCGTCTACGAAAGAAAAATGTACCATTCCATTGGACGGAAAATTTTTGTTTCTGTCGAACTCTTCAAACGAATAGTGCTAACGCCGCCCTTCAATGCGACAACGGAGTTCAGACGTTACGTGTTACAATCGAATACCGTTGAAACGATCAATTGTGTGAAGCTTGCAGATGTGGATGGGTATAAATAATAATTTCTAGATAATAATATAGTTTTGTCAAAAAGCTGGCATGACCAAATATTGTCGAGAGATTTTTTGGCAATAGAAATTTTGATTTCGGATTAGGACCTCTCAATTTTATTGACTTCTCGCACAATTGCTTCCCCACCTAAGAATAAGAATTACCGCTCATTTCAGAGATGGGGGATTGAACGAGTGGGGAGTTTTGGAGCCGTGAACGGATGATGACTGGATGCTGTGTCGCAACCAACAACCCTCTCCCGACAGACGGCCGCGAGAGAAACATAGCTAAAATAAAAGGTCGCTCCGGCCTTCACGGTCCTTGAAGTTTTGTACGCAACCATTCCGCGAATGATTTCGGCCTCCCTGCCCATTTCCAGTCCCCAGTCCCCACCAATTCAAAAATGATTCGATACTTCGGATAAAATTGTGAAGGTAAGGGGTTAATTACTCTAGTAGCTTGGTATTAATTACTTAAATTACTCTAAGAGCCCAAGGGCTTGAAAACTCAACTCTATGAGTGTTCTGGGGTTGTTAAATTGAACGATCATCCATTCAGGTTTTGATGATTTACAACTCATACTTCTGACAGTTCTTTTCTTCTCCGTGCCTTCGGGAAATTTTTCACTAGTAGCCCAATCAAAATTTGTTTTTCACAGGAAGGTTTTGTGGGGTTTCTGATTTCTTCGATTCCTTAGGTTTTTGAGGAGCTGAACCCGAATCTGAGGTTTGCCACCAAAATTTCATGACGGAACATTGAAAGAAATGCAAAAAAGACGGAAAAAGTGATTTCTCAATGGTTATTTGCCTTTAACCCAGAAACGGCCTAGTTTTGGCCTACAACCATTATTACAAACTGAAAGCAAGTTGAATTTGCTACACATTTCATTTCGTAGGTTTTTAGGACGTCCCACAGTAAGACTTGGGCGTCCTTATGCGATCGATCTGGGGTGAAGGAAGACAACACTCAACAGAAAAAAAAATAACCACACAGTAATCCGTTTTAGACCATTCTGAATCCAAATCCGCGAAAAAAACCATAGGTGTATGTCTGTGTGTGTGTGTGTGTGTATGTGTGTATGTGTGTGTGTATGTGTGTATGTGTATGTGTATGTGTGTATGTGTGTATGTGTATGTGTGTATGTGTGTGTGTATGTGTGTATGTGTGTGTGTAGCAAAATCTTGTGTACTCTGCACAGGCCTTAGTTCTCAACCGATTTTCCTGGTTCTTTTTTTGTTCGTCGCGGAAAACTATCTAGTTGTGCACTACGTCGCCGGAATTTCGAATTTTGCCTTTTAAGGGGGGGAAAGGGGGGGTTAATGTTTGAAAAACGTGCGTTTTTGGGCATAATCTTGTGTACTCTGCCCAGGCCTTAGTTCTTAAACGATTTTCGTGGTTCTTTTTTCGTTTGACGCGTAATACTATCTAGTTGTGCACTACGGCGCCGGAATTTTGGATTTTGCTTTTTAAGAGGGGGAAAGGGGGGGTTAATGCTTAAAAAACGTGCGTTTGCGTGCATAATCTTGTAAACTCTGCCCAGGCCTCAATTTCCAACCGATTTGCGTGTTTCTTTTTTTGTTTGACTCAAATAACTTCTGAGTTGTACATGATTTTACCAGAGTACCAAAATTCGCAAGGGGAGGGGGTGAGTGGGGGGATAATATTCACAAAATATCCGATTTTTCAATATTTTGGTTCCTTTACTACTTACTAATTGTACCCAAGCTTTGAAATTGAGGAAAAATTCTCATTATACCTCCGAATTTTCATGAATTATTCTCTGTACCACCATGGAACTAATAGTGGTGCCACCATGGTGCCATGATGCCATAAACCGCTTATTTCGTGGTTTTTTTTTGTGTTTCACCTTGAATACGGATGTGAACTTCGACGGACTGCCTACCAAAACTAACAGATGAAAGTTCAATTTTACGACGTATTTCCGCTTTGGTGCCAGACTGGCACCATTGTTGGCGTTGGGTAGGTGGGGGGGGGGGGGTAACTCGAATTCGCATGTTGGGTATCGTAGATCATGGATTTTAAAATGCTCTTCAGATTCGAGGCTCCCATGCCGCTAGAAATGTTAAGGTGGATAATGGTGGGGGGGGGTCAGTATTTCTTGCCTAAAGTAATGAATAAATTACATCGAGAGAAACAGTTTTATCGCTTACCAACTGGTTTAACTGATCTAATGCTTATCCAATGGGACGTCCCCTGGAATGCATGCATTACTAAACAATATGTTTGGTTAGACGAACCGTTTAAAAATTATACAGGGTGTCCTACGGCCAAACTGTCTCCAACAAAAAATGTCTCCTAGCAATTTTCTTTTAACCCCTTGTTTTATTCCCTTTTTTCAATCAAGTGAGACAAGGTTCAACTCACGAAAAAACCTTTAAATTGAAAAAACGGGGGGATAGAAGAAAATTGCATGAAGACATTTTTTATTGGAAACACCTTGTAGAATCGACCCCTGAAGTTTGACCGTATCTTTCTCGGACATCCTGTATCCTTCCGCTGTAACCCCGAACATCACCTTTTCTCTACTCCGAAACTCTGATTTGGTCATTCATTTATTACTGAGAACTCAGTTACGAATCCTGAAAAATCTGTTATTAAAAAAATTGGAATGTAAAAATTTATACTTACAATACTTCATTCATTGACAAACATGAGGAAAAGGGACGAATGGATTATGGAAAAATAGAAATGGATTCGAGCCAAGGTCACAGGGCCCGCATGTTCACACGTGCGTACATCAGCACACATACTGCAGCACATACATGCATACAGTCAAAGATCACCTAACTACTGAAGGTAGGATAATGCCGAATGATACAAATTCACAAAAAAAAAAACGTTTCATTTATTTTAGCTAGTTACGTACTTATCACAGTAACTGTGATAAGTACGTAACTAGCTAAAATAAATGAAACTTTTTTTTTGTGAATTTGTAAAAACTGTTTTTAAATTTGAAAAACTGTTTTTAAAAACTTTGCCTAAAACTGTTTTTGAGTGGAAAACGGTGGTTTTCCTGGTGACAGCAAAAATAAGCATAACTTTTAAAAGTTTAGCTGTGGCCTAAATGGTTCGTGTAACAAAAGAAAAACGTACGAAATAAAATTTGTAGCAGATTTAACTTGCTTTTGGCCACAGGTTGGCCGTTTTTCAATTATAAGCACACAAAACAGCAAAAAATCACTTTTTTCAATGTTCCGTCACGAAATTTTGTTAGCAAACCTCAGATTCGGATTCAGTGACACAAAAAACATTAGGAATCGAAGAAATCAGAAACCCCCCAAAAATTCCCAATGAAGATCCGTTTCAACACATTTTGACTGGCTGTCTTAGAACAAAATGTTCCCCCGAAGACGTCTCAATGCTGCGCTTTGAAGGCTTTTCTTACCAGAATTATTGTAGGTACCGTTAATAAAGGATAGATTTCGACAATTCTTTTGGTTCGAATCGATCAGGAAAAAAGTTTTACGTTTCAAGTACTAACGCAAAATCGAACTAAAAAATCCATCCGAACGCCATCCAAAGGTTTTATTGATCCTGCCTGAGGCCTAGTTGTGCATTGTACAATTGAAGGGGTGAAATGTTCGAAAACTTCCAATATGAAGGTGTAATTGTTTCATCAATTCAAAATAGCTTTCGATTTTAATACTCGAACGAGACTCAAATAAGACTTACACCGTTAGATTCAGTTTAGGAGGGTTCCACCCTAAATGATTATCCGGAGGTTAGAATGGCACTTTGAGGCACAACGATAACTTTACTTCAAATTCTATAAGTGTCGAGTTCTTCCTACTCTCAACAATGAGTGGTTCTTTCTTATAACTAATTTCAAATTTCCACAACCCATCTTGGGAAGGAGAAGGAGGAGGAGGATTTTGGTAGGGGCGCAACTATCCAATACATGCCTATTATTAGACGAACTTAGTTAGTGAAGTTAGCGATGCAAAGGCTAAGGCAAAGATGGATAATGAATGGTTTTAATAACGGGTTTAACAATGATTTAATAATGGTTCTTAATAAATACCTAGTTTAAAAAAACCGATAAGAATGTGCAGAATACATCGTAACACATGTTCTCACGATAGACACACTAATGTTAAATTCAAAAATCGTAAACTTTTCAGAGAAAATGGTGAAAAGTTACAATAACAAGAATTTATTGAAACCTGGGAATCCGTGGCTCCAGTCGTAGGTAATTAAAATCAGCTAAACACAGATTTGCGACGTAGCCTTGTCTTTGTAATTGGCCCATGTTGAGTGTGACGTCGAAAAGGGCCCCGTTCTTACTTCCATTCAACGACATTCAAGGCAAATTTTCCCTCATTGGAAACTTTTGAAAAATGACGTACAGAATCGAGTGGCAAATGACCCAGTACACTAGAAGTAGGGGCAAGGAATTCTGAACGAATGGCTGTTCTTGTAATTCTCTTGATGATCTCGTCAATGTTCCAACTTGAATGGCCAACGACCCCCCCCCCCCCCCCCTCCCACTTAAAATTTGTTAGTTTACGTTTCGAGATGGTAGAATCAGATAGATGGTAGAAGCACTTTTCTTAGCAACACTGGACCGATTTGGTTCAACTTTGGTATATGGGCTCCATCTGGGGTCTAGTTATGCCGCGAAGCTTTTGGTTGATGTCAGTCACTTCTAAGGGCTGAGCTCTGTAGGACCAACCGTTCGCTCCCTATACCTAAAAATTTACGGGTTGGATTCATCAGAAACACGGGTGTGAATCGCAAAAGAGGCTTATTTCCGTTGAAATTTTTGGCTGATCAAAATGCGGTCACTGTTCGCTTCTTCGTGCTGTACTCAGTTTTGCGTCCTTAGCAACCAGTAATCAAATTTCCTAATGAAGGCTCCCACAAATCCCTATTTCTTCGAATTGAGTGTGAAGCGTTTATTCCGTCAAAATAAACTTGATTGTGAAGCGAAAATTAGGTTGGTAGGTTGTGGCAATGGCGAGTGATCTACACAGAAAAAATAATAAACCTTTGTGTAATAATTTGCAACGTTTTTCGATAGTACTCCCTAGGTCCGTAGCAACAAGAAAAGTCTACCGATCAACCACAAACTCGAGAAGATTTTTGTCCTTGGACTAGGTCCTAAGGGAACTATCAGTATGGCCTTAGGGACGTGCAACAAGAAAGCGATCAGACCTATTTATAAGTTCCTCATTCTCGGTGTAAATTGCGCGCACTTCGAAGTGCAAAATTACACTGTAGAGAGCACCACGAGAGGAGTCTTCGTCACAAAAAAGAAGAAGGACGAAGTAACCAGAAAAAACTTCGGACAGACACGAAAACGATGCTGCGGCGGGCAACCAGGAGACTAGAGAAGTTGTGGGAACGCTCGCTAGGGAGCAACACCTACTGGGACACCTCCTGATGCTCTGTTACGAAATCCATCCCTTTTCCCGGCAAGTTATCCTCGAAACTCATGAACACTACCCACTGACCTACTAGAGACCTGCAATTCTCAGAATACATAATGAATTTGCAGGTAAAAAACAGCGGGTATCTATTCTGTCAGCATTCCTTTCCCAACTGCACCAGAACATCATAAAATTTAGTTTTTCAATTTTCCATTTGTTGGATGTTCCAAGTTTTTTAAAGGCATTTTCAATCACTTTTTCAAATTTCACTTAATATCATTAGACAAAAAATGATACCATTGTTTAGAGCATTGTAGGTTATGTACCTATTCATATATATAGATAATTACATAATAATTATATAATTAAATTATATACCTATTCGTAGATAACAATAATTTAGTAACCTAACGAGTAAGAGGACCAAAATAACAAACAAATCTTACTCTACACTACCATTACTTGCTTTTAATACCTACATATTTGAAGAAATTTTCAAGATTTCATTATTTACACAATAATTGTGTATAAAATTGTTCATAATTATTATGAACAATTTTATTTTTCTTCGAGATGACGTGCAAACTTCTCCGCCAAATGTCAAACCATTTTCAAATTACGTTTATTACACCATACTTGTTGTAAAGCCTTTCTTCATTCGAAGTGATTATGTTGAGGGGGGACAGATTTCGGCATTTTTCCGTTATTCATTTATTAGAAGTTAAATGTAATTAATATCATTTTGTATTTTAAGTGTATACCTGTTGTTCCTAAAAGGGTTTATTACACCTATGAAATTTTTATGTCGAGTTAACAAGTGTTTTCAAGTCAGAGCAAACAGTAATATATAATTGATGAATTTTTATTAAATTTTTATTCCCATGCGCAGATAGGTACTATTTCTACGAATAATCCTGTAAACAATTTGATGTATATGTTTTTGTTAAAACAAATGAACAACGCGAACGGAACCTGGGTTTTAGAGGGTTTAAGAATGGGAAAAAATACAAATAGCGAAAATAGTCAATTTGAATATTGAATTGGTTGGTTGAAAATGGTCGTCGACTTGAGGTTACAGGTTATTTTGACGTATCAAGTGAAAAAGTGTAGCAGAAATCCTTACTTGAAATTAGGGTGTGCGCATTGAAAAGTCCCACTTTGCTTCCGAGTCTACCAATGTAGCTTTGTTTTCACTTTTCAAGGTTGAAAAAGTTCTCCGAAATCAAAATTTCCACTCGCATTTTACGTGTCAGACCTTCCTGAACAATTTTTGTTCCGTGTCTGTCACGAGACATGCCATTGCCACAACTTCTACCTTTCTCATCCGATTTCGATGAAATTGTCAGGGATTGTGCGGGTCGGCGTGTAGATGGTCCCCTATGAAAAACATCACCTCCGGACTTATAGTAGCCGCTGCGCATGCGCAAACGTGAAATCCTTGTCACAGCCATAATTTCAATGAAATTGACGGGGATTATGAAGGTTGGCGTGTAGATGGTCCCTAATGAAAACTATTGCGCCCAGACTGACAGTCGCTACTTCGCATGCGCAAATGTGTCTTTTCTTGATACAGCCATAACTTCTACACTTCCCATCCGATTTCGATGAAATTTTCAGGAATTATGCGAATTGGGGTGGAGATGGTCCCTTATGAAAATCATGGCCCCCAACATCGAAGTATTTTGTGCGCATGCGCAAACGTAAAATCCTTGTAACATCCATAACTTACATTTTCCGAAAATATTCAGAGATTGTGCGAATTGGTTGTGGTGATATTGGTAGGTAATTAGAGATTGATGTTTTGAGATTAACTACTAGGTATGCATCGGATCATATACAATCGAGTTACGGATACGAGGAAGCTATGTGCCACACCAACTTGGCTGACGAATTCAAATTCCCCTGCAATATTTCAAGTTTTTATCGACCAGGGTTACCCACATTACCTTACCCTTTCGGACTGTTTCGGTTAATTAGGTAGGTACTTATATGAGGAGATGAATCCAAAAAGTTTCTGATATTTGCATTTATTTACCTTACTAAACTATAGAGGTCAATACATAAAAACACAACCACTCTCCAAATTTGAGCAAAATTGTGACATTTTCTGTCCTAATTCATAGGGAAGCTACTAGCTAAAAGCTTACCACTAATACTCCAGGAAATTTCGGTAAGTTGATAAACTTTTGCCCAGGACAAGGAATTTACCAATAATAGCCGTACATTGAATGAAGTAAGGGAGATATGCCCAAGGTAGGTACAATCGAATTGGTACAGCGATGAACTCATTCTATCGTTTGCCAATAAGATGAGCAAGGAAACAATTTTCCATAAATCATTATCGTTTCATGTCACGTAGAAACACTAGAGAGAAAGAGAGAACAGAAACATTAACCCATTTCAAGCCAAGGGTAGAAATAACTGAATAATGAGGAGAGAAGGATGAACTGTTTTACAGAATGCCAGCCGAAATAAAGCATCATTTGCTCCCCCCAATCGAGAACAAAAATACTCGATATTTTCCAGGAATGGCAGTCGGACGAAAATCCAACTTGAAATGGTTGTTTACTTTACTTTTACTTACTCGATATTTTATGAATTTTACTTTTTAATGAGATTTGAGAGGCCTCAGTTTTCCAAATTGATATGATTTATCCAGTTCATTGTTTTGGTAGAATGTAAAAATCTATTTATGGACCGAAATATGTTTCAACTCGTGGCCCAGAAAGATCACTCGTCCAGAATCGAATTTGAGCCTCCATACTCATGCCTTCGCCTAAGAGGCCTCCTTTTCAGAAAATTTCCAAAATTGCATTGAGCTCCCGATCATCAAAGAAAACTTATTCTGAAAAGTTTAGAAACAGTCTGATCGAAAAAAAATTCTCCTGCAAAGATTCACCACTATTTTCAATATTTAAAAAAATCATAAATATGAATGCAAAAACGCATCAGTGGCCGGAAATGGGTTAAGATCTTTCCAATATTCCTAACATAATGTACCCATTCTTCACCCATCTACATCCAGTTGATATTACGAATCGAACACAATTCCTACGAAAGAAACTTTTGGTCGTTGCCTGTAGATTCGAGTAACAACATTTTTCAATAAACTAGATCCATTTCCATGAAAATCCATCCTTCTGTTGTAAATATACGCACTTACTTGTATTTTTCTAATAAAACATGCGCTTCACAGGTGTTCTTGTCGGTCACCTCAACGACGCTAGACTAAAGAAGGAACCCCCCCGTCCACGAGGGGGGAAACCATTTATGAAGAGAAGTATTGGGCTCAGCTGCAAGCATTCTACAAATTCAATCTGACTTACAACTTCTCTCTCAATCCTCAAGCAATCTCGAAGCAAATCATTAGGGACATCTCCATTTTTCTTTGGTAACCTGGTTTTGTGCAGACCAGAAATCAACCCTTCTCACCATCTACCTATTGCAGTAAGCTGGTTTTGTGAAGACCAGAGGTCGAAACTCCTTTCTTTTCAAATTCGCCTTCTGATCAGAATTTCAACCAAATTCGTGCCCTAATAAAATTCAGCCAGATAATCAGTGAAATTTTCCAGTTCATTCGAAAGTAAATTTCAAATGTTACAAAACCGAAATTCACAACAATGACAAACCTCTGTTTGTCATACAAATCTATAAGAAATAAGAAGAACTTCAATACATCATAATAGCCAAAATTAAATGCATGTGGTCCTTGTAGGTGACGATATAGGGTAGTTGAGCCTATTAACGGACAGGCCCAGTAGACGGACACTGGTGCAGTTTTCCCCTCGTAAATAAGTCCAGAGTTTGTTGGGGCGATTGTGCCTATGTCCTTTTCCTTCACAAACCTTCTCTTTGCTAGGAACAAGTCTACTAACCTCCAAAAAGCGTAGCTGTTAATGTTGAGAAATTGACAAAAGTGGTGCAACACTGCATGTACTGAAAACCCTTGATGGAGTTATCTGTTTGGTTGTGGAGGTGCTCTGAGGAAATAAGGCATGGAAATCACATTTTTCGTTTCAATTCAATGAATCTCATTTCATTAGTGTGTTGTTATTCACCTGAAGACGTGGAATTGGTGTAACAGGCGATTTCTTAAATAATCGCTTGAAAATGGCCTTTCCGTCTACTGGAGCTGCAAAACACCCAACTTTCAGTAGGCGGACAAAGTGTCCGTCTACTGGGTATGGACCAAAAACTTGAAACATCCAGTAAACGGACACCCTCATTTACCTATGTAATGGACCTAGTAACGTTCAGTATTTTTCTGAATTAAACGTGTTTCTGATTTATCGTACGTCCAACCCTTAAATTATCGTAGGGAGCGAACGGTTTGTCCTACAGAGCTCCGCGTGGTCTCAAAAAATTATAAAAATTCTTTAGAATCTTAAATTGAAGGAAAAACAATACCTTTATATCAAAATTTTTTGAGTTAGAGCGTTTTCAAAATTTCAAAATTAATTTTTTGACCCTTAGAAGTGACTTACATCAACCAAAATCTTTGGGGCACAACTATACCCCAAATGGAGTCTTCATACCAAATTTTATCAAAATCGGTCAATGCTAGTTTGGGAAAGTGCCGCGGACGCCGGAAGGACGGCCAAATTTGTATTCGATTTTTGGATTCTACGTACCTTGAAACGTAAACCAACAAATTTTGAGGGGGTGTTAAACAATTTTTTCTCTTGGTCGATTTCAAAGGTTCTTTATTGAAACTGATAAATCAAAACCAGTGCAAAAGAAGAGAAAAATTGGTGATAATTACAGTGTCCATTGAAGATATCTATTGATAAATAAGTATAGAAAAGATGAGAACAAAAGAGAAAGTCGGAAAAAGATTGATTTTAGAGTTAAGAAACTTATGTTTGGTGGTTCCAGATACTAACTGGTTATCCATTTGGTACCTAGTTACTTACCAACTGAATATTGTTGTGATGTTATACCCACCTCTGTAGGTTGGTTGTGATTTAATTTTCGGGGTTTCCGAACTAAAAAAAAAATAATTACACCTATGTCTTTTGAATGACCACTCTGTTTTTCACAAAACCTGAATTCCTCGTCAACTGTCCGTCTACTGGCTCCCAAATGTACAGCATTAGGAAAAACGTGTCCGCCGACTGGGGTTTGGGGTTTTTTTTCTGAAATTCACTGAAACCATTTTTTGAATTTATTTTTAACGATTCTATGGCTCTTATTCTTAAGCCCTGTCATGAGGTTGTAGAGCAAAAAGAAAGTAGGTTTTCTGAACGGGTAAATTTTTATGAACTGTCAAAGTCATCGATGTAGTTAGGTGTCCGACTACTGGCGCATTTACCCTACACCTATGTAAGTACCTATGTTTCAGTATAACTACTTATTATGTGTACTGGTTAGATAGGTATTGTAGCTTTAGCCCCATGTATATCCATAGTCTAACTCGATTAGCTCAGTCCCTGATAGCCAACTTTACGTTGATTAACCAGGAATGGGCGTATCTGATAAAAGGTGGTGATCATTAGGCAATCATCACCAAGCCATCAAGAATACTATTGGGCAACGATATCAACGCGTCTGGTGGCATACAGCAAAGTGGGCATTTGCTGAGAGCAATTGCAACCAACCAGCCAGTCCATAACGCCTTACTTGATGGAAAATATCAAATCAAAACCATCAAAGCAGATAGGTATAATGGACTCAACTTGAACGAATGTAGGTAATGAAGGTTATGTAAGGGCGCAATCTGGAAGTTTCCGCCAGGGTTTTAAAATTTCACTACAACACATCGGTAGAATGTAAGATAAAAGACCATATAGCATTAATATGGAAACGACAGGAATAATCGGTGCCCTGTAAACAAAGATTTCTATAACATTATTTAGAAAAGTGCGAAAATGAGTAAAGCGGTGAAGAAGGGGACATAACCTTCCGTTGTGTTTTCGTCAGCTCATTTGGATAAACGCACAACTTGCAGAGGACTAAATCGAATGGGACGTCTTTTAATTTATCAAAATTTTTATCACTTACCTTTAGAGGAGGCCGGCATAATGTCCTAGGTAACATTTCTAAAGAAGAAAGAAAGAATCCATTGGTATATTTTCAAGGTCTTCTCATGCGTACAACCATTATACAGAAAACGTAGCTCGGTTTTGGCCACAACACACCGTGCACACGCGATTTTCAGTTCGGACCGAGTTCACTTCTCAAACGAATCAATCAATCGGTAATGCCGTTTATATTAGAGAGAATAACAAACTAACAAACCATAAATGTGTGAGCCTATGACAGAACGAATATGGCTGCGTCGAGTTTCGTTTTCGTACCACAGAATCTACCAATACCAACTGTTGGGAAGCGAAATCGGTTTCGCGGCCATGGGCGCTAGCGAGCTCCCGCGGAACAGACCGAAACCT
Organism: Apolygus lucorum; assembly: GCA_009739505.2. NCBI lineage: Eukaryota > Metazoa > Arthropoda > Insecta > Hemiptera > Miridae > Apolygus > Apolygus lucorum. The sequence goes on along the minus strand of CM019176.2, from coordinate 73,507,948 downwards.
CAGAGTGAATCAGTGTTGCCACTCATTCGCGCGGCATTTTCAAATGCATTGGATTAGACCTCAGTGTGATTTTCGAACGATGCCAATCAGCGAAGAAGCTGCCAACGAACACAAGAATGAGCACAAACCAGGAATTACTGCTAAACCTATGATTAAATAAGAATTATCTAGGGATAATTTGCTAATTGTCTGATTGTTTTTATCTTTTCGTGACTCAAATCACTGCACAGTGGACGAAAAACGCGAAAACGCTGCAAATTATTACACAATGGTTTACTATTTTTCTATATAGATCACTCGTCTGCAAAGCCACCAACCATACAACTTGAAGAAAAACATCGATCGTATTTCGGTCAGCTAAAAATTGAACGGAGATTAGGTCTCTTTTGCGATTCACACTCGTGTTTCTGATTTACCGTACGTACTCGTGTCCTACAGGGCTCAGCGTGGTCTCAAAAAATTCTAAAAATTCTATACTGTCTTAAATTAATGGAAAAACAATACCTACCTTTATATCAAAATTTTTGAGTTAGGATGTTTTCAAAATTTCAAAATTTATTTTTCAACCCTTAGAAGTGACTTACATCAACCAAAATCTTCAGGGCACAACTAGACCCCAAATGGAGCCTACATACCAAATTTCATCAAAATTGGTCAATGCTAAGTGGGGAAAGTGCCGCGTACGGCGTACGGCGGACGGACGGCCAAATTTTTATTAGATTTTTGGATTCTACGTACCTTGAAAACGTAAACCAACTAATTTTGAGGGGGTGTTAAAAAATTTTTTTTCTTGGTCGATGCCAAAGGTTTATTATTGAAAATAATAAACCAAAATTAGAAAAAGTGGGTTTTGTGATAAAAACGCTGCAAATTATTACACAATGGTTTACTATTTTTCTATATTGATCACTCGTCTACAAAATCACCAACCATTCAATATGAAGAGCAGAAAAAAATCAAAAAAAAAAAAAAAAATCAAAATCACCAACCATCGATTGCATTTTGGTCAGCTCTAATTTGAACGGAGATTAGGCCTCTTTTGCGATTCACACTCGTGTTTTGATTTATATATATATATATTTCAATATAAACCCTTAAATTTTCGTAGGGAGCGAACGGTTTGTCCTACACAGCTCCGCGTAGTCTCAAAAAATTCTAAAAATTCTATAGAATCTTAAATTGAAGGAAAAACAATACCTTTATATCAAAGTTTTTTGAGTTAGGGCGTTTTCAAAATTTCAAAATTGATTTTGGAACCCTAAGAAGTGACCAACATCAACCAAAAGCTTCGGGGCACAACTAGACCCCAAATGGAGCCTACATACCTACCAAATTTCATCAAAATCGGTCAATGCTAAGTGGCAAAAGTGCCGCGTACGGCGTACGGCGGACGGCGGACGGACGGCCAAATTTTTATTCGATTTTTGGATTCTACGTACCTTGAAACGTAAACCATCAAATTTTGAGGGGGTGTTAACATTTTTTTTTTTCTTGGTCGATTCCAAAGGTTCATTATTGAAAATAATAAACCAAAATTAGTCAAGTTTAAGTCTGTGACCCCTAATGTGGAAATTTCTTACGTGAATCTGCGGAAATCACAATATTGTACATTCTCCCGAACATATTATTTCCTTTGAAGTTTTGCCGACTGGAGAGGTACGATGTTACGTTTCGGCATTTTGTAAGTGGGTTTCCAGCTTTAGATCTTTCACACCTGGTTTCTTCATCATGAACGATGCTTTTCTAAGTATTTTCTTATGTCATGAAAAACTCGCAAAGCGGAAGGTTTGGGTTAGACATTTAAAGGCAAATTTGAAAGCGGTGGTATTTTTGCCAATGAGGAATTCCACCATGTCGGAATTTCCTATTTTTGACCCCAAAATAGGATTCAGCACCTCGAAAAAACCCCTTGGAAAACTTTCAGCCCGTACTTCCTAATTTACGAATAAAAAAACCAGTGTAGAAAATATGAACGTTTAAAAAAAACCGGGAGGATGACGTCAACCTGGAATAGTTCATTTACGGCCGCTTGAAGCGCTGAGATCGTGAAATCTAAAGTCCCCAGATGCAACATTTCACAAAACCAGTAAAGTTTAAAATCGAAAAACTGAAGAAAAAAAAAATAGAAAAAGCAAGATGGGGAAAATCAAATGGGATTACATTACACCCCACCCCCTCCCTCTTTTAAAAATTGATGGTTTTTGGTTTATTATTTTCAATAATGAACCTTTGGAATCGACCAAGGAAAATTGTTTTTTAACAATCCCACAAAATTTGATGGTTTACGTTTCAAGGTACGTAGAATCCAAAAATCGAATAAAAATTTGGCCGTCCGTCCGCCATACGCCCGATTTTGATGATTTATTTTGCCCCGAAGATTTTGGTTGATGTAGGTCAGTTCTAAGGGTTCCAAAATGAATTTTGAAATTTTGAAAACGCCCTAACTCAAAAAATTTTGATATAAAGGTATTGTTTTTCCTTCAATTTAAGATTCTATAGAATTTTTAGAATTTTTTGAGACCACGCGGAGCTCTGTAGGACAAACCGTTCGCTCTCTACGAGAATTTAAGGGTTGGAAGTACGATAAGTCAGCAACACGAGTGTGAATCGCAAAAGAGGCTTAAACTCCGTTCAAATTTTAGTTGACCGAAATGCGATCGATGTTGTTCTTCATGTTGGATGGTTGATGGCTTTTGAGACGAGTGATCTATATAGAAAAATAATAAACCGTTGTGTAATAATTTGCAGTGTTTTTTTTTTTTTTTTTTTTTTTCAAGGAAAGTACCGGTATTACCTAGAATCCAAAAATCGAATGAAATAACCCATTCCCCGCCCCTTTCCACAAGGACTTTTTATTGAGCAAAGTTCATATCGGTGAGTACAAGATGGAAAACTTTCAATTTAGTTATCTCTAACCGGTAAGTATATCACAACTTCGAAATTTGAAAAATTACACATTCCAGTTGAGGAAAGTTGAAATGAACACTGTGTCTACACTATTCAGTTGGATCAAAATGGCAGTGAATAACAACGATTATGAACATACAGTATACAGTATTTATAAATACAAAAAATTGAATTAAAAGACGAATTTTCTTTGGCTAGGTGGGGTAAAAGACGCCCCTTAAAAGAATACCTGGGTGATCCATTGTAGGTAGTACTGCTTCAAGTAGGATCTAGATCAATCAGGACGGGTTGTGTCTTTACAAACAATTGTAGTTAACTCGTCAGTTTCAGAGATTAAAAGGAATAAAAGGCCTAAGAGACGTATCTTTCTCTTTCATTTTACCCTCTTTTTCTTTTATCTTTTAAAACGGGTTCAATTACATTATCCCGCCCGGCTTGATATATTGGTTTGATGACAAGAACAAAACGCTGCAAATTATTACACAACGGTTTATTATTTTTATATAGATCACTCGTCTACGAAATCACCAACCATCCAATATGAAGAGAAAAATATTAAAAAAACAAAAAATAAAAAAAATCAAAAATAAAAAAAAAAATAAAAAAATAAATAAAAATCACCAATCATCGATTGCATTTCGGTCAGCTCTAATTTGAACGGAGATTAGGCCCCTTTTGCGATTCACTCTCGTGTTTTGATTTATATATATATATATGTTTCAATATAAACCCTTAAATTTTCGTAGGGAGCGAACGGTTTGTCCTACAGAGCTCCGCGTGGTCTCAAAAAATTCTAAAAATTCTATAGAATCTTAATTTGAAGGAAAAACAATACCTTTATATCGAAATTTTTTGAGTTAGGGCGTTTTCAAAATTTCAAAATTGATTTTGGAACCCTTAGGAGTGACCTACATCAACCAAAAGCTTCGGGGCACAACTAGACCCCAAATGGAGCCTACATACCAAATTTCATCAAAATCGGTCAATGCTAAGTGGCAAAAGTGCCGCGTACGGCGTACGGCGTACGGCGTACGGCGTACGGCGTACGGCGGACGGACGGCCAAATTTTTATTCGATTTTTGGATTCTACGTACCTTGAAACGTAAACCATCAAATTTTGAGGGGGTGTTAAAATTTTTTTTTTCTTGGTCGATTCCAAAGGTTCATTATTGAAAATAATAAACCAAAAGGAAGGGGGCCGCATTGCGGATCCAGCTCTCCAGCTCGACCGAACATTAGTCAGATTCAGATTTCTCCGTCCTCGCTCACGAGAGCTCACTAAATGTTCACAATTTAAACATAATCAGGGTAAAAAAACCTCATACAACCACCATGTGAATCCAATTTTTGACCAACTTTGAAAAAATATTATGTTGTTGTAGGTACCGAATTATACGGACTAACTCTCGTAGTTATGAAGGTATATGTATATTTTATCTTCTCTATTTGCAACACGAGTTGATTTCTCCAAAATTAAAATTGAAAAATTGTAAAAATTCCCAATCGTGTTGTTGTTTTTGAATCAAATAGAACAGTTAAACTTTTTTTTTCCAATAGATTATATCCATGTGTTTGTAACTCTATGTGAGGGAAATAATACTGCCTCCTAACTTGGCAAACTATTTTATTCGAATTTTTAAATTTATTTAGTATGGGGTCGCTACAAAACTTTATTCCCCACAGATTTCAAACATTCCTCTCACTGTTCAATATAGTGAACGAGATTAGTTGTCTGGAGGTTGATTTCTGGTATTGAAGCGTTTTTGAGAGAGGCAGACATGATTTTATCTATATTGAAATGTATGCAGACAACACTTTCGAGTGCACATTAGAGTAGGTGTAGTTGATTTTTAATACTAATGATTTTTACCGCTACGAAACACATGACTCATAATCATTAGCAATAATTTTGAGCCAATCCGTAACTACTGACTTGATTTTACTGAGCAGGTAGACCACCAGACACTAATCAAGATTGTTCACTAATCAAGGCTTTGATAAGCGAAGTAAATAGAAATCTAGTAAGTAAAAGGGAATGTTAATTTTGCTGGACAACAATTCATATCAGTCATCATTCGTATGTTCATCAAATAGTGAGGAAGTAAAACAAATGTAATAGAAAGATTCCAAAGGATCATTGTCGAAAATAATAAACTTGAAGCTCAGTGTCGATCAATGTTCAAAAAAGACAATACTCTCTTAATAATCGCATTAATAACCGTAGTCTTTTTACAGCTCATATTGAAAAACAAACCCTTCGCAGAATCGAAATGTCTTCAGCATTTCTCATGAAGGGGTAATAAAGCGAATCTCATCTAGAAGCCTTCACCCTTTCCTTCCTTCCTCATGTAGGGGGTTTCAAAATGAAATGTTTGTTATTGGATCGTCCGTGGAATTATTCGCATTTATGGTGACATAATGGAAGGACTCGAAACTCGACTGTCCCCAAAGGGGGTATCATGAAACCCTTGACAGCTACTACGCCATTCCATAAAGTTGTTGATTAAAATGACTGTCATTTTTCTAATACATTCATCATTGGTAAGGTCAATAATTTTTGGCATTAAAAATCATCTACGAGTATTATACTCGTGCTAAGCCGTGCTAAGCCAGAAAGTCGTAACGTGAAAATTTGACCAAATTGAGTTATTGGTACCCGGAGGTTTTGGGGGTCGATTTCTATTGATTTTCAGAGTTTTATTTTATTTTTATTTTATGTATTTATTTTTTTTTTTTTATTTTAGTTTTATTTTATTTTATGTATTTTTTCAGATTTTTAGAGTCGTATCTCTATTAGAAATGCCTCAAACAAGCTTCCCGACTTTCGCGTTAAGGCTTGTTAACTTGATTTTGCTAAGAAACTAGTCGTATCAGAGCGATTCAGAAGAAGAAAACTCGTATCTTGACACTGATACGGGAATCTGCCTATTTCGACGATACGACTTCTTGCATTAAATCGGCATGATACGACTTTTTGCCTCTGAAAAATCAACATTTAGTGGTGACTTTATGTTTATACTCTAAGTGAATAAACGTTTATTTTTATTGATTCAGCAGTTTTTTCTTACACTCTGAACAGAGATATGAAATACGATTAACTTTGAGCCAAGTAGGATAACAAAATAATCAATGTGAAATGGTTTCTTGAATTAAAATGATAATTCAAATGAATTAATGTTTCAAGAATTAAAATGAACAGAATAGTCGCAACTTCAGGTATACGAGAGCGTAATATCTTATCATCGTTTTTTGACAATTTACACTCAAAAATGTTTAATTTTGACTCCGGAAACCGATTCGGCTACTAATTTCTTTTAAGAAAAACCTATACTTGTGGTAAAAGGAGGACAAATAATCCCGCAAAAGAATTATTCTGCCACGAAACCTATTAGTTCGTTTTCCCGAAAGTTGGGTGAAGTCAAGATACGACTTTCTGGCTTAGGACGGCAGTATACTTCGGTTGCTTATTATTTCTATTTACTGCGTACAAGAACGAATACTCCGGAAAGAAAAATTTCAGGCCACCTTCCAAACCAAGCACTTTCTACGAATTATAGTCAAGTACAATCAACATGATAAAGTTTTAAATTATAGCACGCAGAAATCTTTGTTTTGAATAGAGAGGTTCACACAAACAAGAGTGAATTTACAAACAATCTCATAACGGTAAAAACCAGGACGAGAAGAGTTTCAGATGAGCGGAAAACAATATTGCTGATTTGATTTTGCTCTGTATAGACAACAGAATAATGTTTTGAAACGTACATTACATCCTCTCGAAACGATAAATTATATTATCTTCTGATAGCTACCTGCAAATTATATATAAAGAAACTAAAAATGATTATGTAGATACCTATATGAAAAACTGCTCTTATCTGTCAGTTATAAAATATATTTATCATGATAAATCTACTTACCAAGTTATTTTAGAGAACAATCTGTTAACTTGGTGCTCCGAAATTTTACAATGGCAGGGAAGATATATGAGTTTTGTGGATGTTCATCTCACAGGACCTTTCCCCTTATCTATTTATCTCCTTCAAGATGGATTGCTTGAAACGGTTTACCTCTCTCGGGATTTCGCTTCGGCGATTCTCGCTTCTCAGCTTCTTACCTCTAACTTTTCATCTTCTCTGAATGGATTTCCGTAGAGCAACTTGTCTAGGGGGACATTGCAGTATGGATTTGCATTTTTTGTTCACAATGCAAAAGATGAATTACGCTCACCCAATTTTTAAACAATGTTGGGGTAGGTATTCACATTACCGGTTGGGTGTTTACGTTTTTATTTAAAGAACTTGAAGTAAACCCTGTAACTAAAAATGTAAAGTACCTACCATTATAATTGTATCTCATCTCATGTTTTTCTTACATAATTGGTAAAATCCATTAAATTTCACAAGGGATTATCACCACATCATTTCCCAATGGCTATTATGGTAGTAGTCAATTGTAATGTTCTCAGTTTGCAATATTTTATCTTTGTAGATTTCCGGTTGAGAAATAACCTAACGTCTCCCTATTTATTCGTCGATTCAAAACATAAACCTTCAATATAATAGGAATACAAATGCATAGTTAATTAGCTCGATGAACTTGAATCATTGAATTTGATGGGTGAATTGGGATTCGCATTCGAGAATCGTATTCTAGATATCGGATGCGTATCCCAACTACTGCACAAATTTTTATAAGATTTCGTGCAATGAATGGTAAAATTCTTGGCCAGGTTATAGTAGGGAACGCACAAGTGCCTTTCATGGGATCCTCTGAAACTCAATATCATCAAATTAGGTACATTATGTTTACTTCTCAAAAAGAATCATAAAAAAGTATTACATTTTCTCTAACTGTGAGATGGGAAGTGGATCACTGTGTCTTAGTGATATCGACACCCTGGATCTTAACAATGGTGCATCAGTTAGGTATATTCATGTCGGTTTGTCGCACATAACCGACATTTGCAAATTAAGCCAAAGTTCCTGGTCAAGTTGTATGGGCTAAATAAAACTCATACGCGATAGTGGGGGTTAAATGCTAGCTCCTTTCGTGAGATCCTTGGAAATTTATCATCATCAAGTAATATTAATTTCTTCTTATAGGATAATCATCAAAACTAGTGTTACAATTTGTCCGATTATGATATTGAGTACCAGAGATATACCTTTCGCTAAAGATACCTTGGACTATAACGATGGTGCTCCTGTTAGGTATAATTATGTCGTTAGATTGTACATCCACCAATGAACTCATCAGTTCAAATTGCTCGAGGAAGAGCTTGAAAATATTCACATAAAATCAAGCTCGAGTTGTGAGGAGCGTAGTACGATTCAAACAAACCTTTCAGGCGGTATTTTGAGCACGCCTTATCTATCTAAGCTTTCTTATGTATGAGTGGAAATGAGATATGCAACTACCAGATAGATTATGATGGATGCAATGGATTGCACCAGCCAAATACGATAGCACGTAATTTTCATGATACTTTTAAGAATTCAGAGTCCTTTGGTTGGATTTCTCCTCAATCGAAATCAACAAGAAAAGTACCTACATATTAATATTTCTCCGAATCTGAGATGAGCAGAGAGTACTACTGATAGCGACACCCTGGACAATAAAGATGGTGCACCAGTTAGGTATAAGTCGATTTGGCGCATAGATTTTGTGCAAGTATTCCAACGTTCCTGGCCAAGTTATATAGGCTTAATAAAACTCATGGAAAATAGTGGGGAAAAAGGTACCGCCTTTCGTAGCAACCTTAAAAATTCACCATCATTAAATTATAAATAATTTCCCTAACCACAGTGACACCCTGGACCATACCGATGGTGTACCCTCCAGGAAGAGCTTGAAAGCATCCATATAGGATCATGCTTGAGTTGAGAGGAATCTAAACAACGACATCTAAAGAAAATCTAACAAAGCTATGTATTTTTGTGGAAATCGGAATTTTAGTGACCTCAAGTAAGATTTATCCTTCGTCAAATTCGATAGAAAAAAAGGAAGGTATCTATAACAATAATTTATTGTACTTTTGTCTGAGCTTGAGATCAGAAGGTCGATACCTTGGACAAAAAGGATGGTGCTCCAATTAGGTTGTTGTTTGTCAGTTTGTTGGTACTTGTATCAATGAAGCGGTTCAAATTGATGGTAGTATTCAAAAGGATGGTGCTCCAATTAGGTTGTTGTTTGTCAGTTTGTTGGTACTTGTGTCAATGAAGCGGTTCAAATTGATGGTAGTATTCAAAAGGATGGTGCTCCAATTAGGTTGTTGTTTGTCAGTTTGTTGGTACTTGTATCAATGAGGAGGTTCAAATTGCTCCAGGGGGAAATGAAAATTTTTTCGAGTTGAGAGGATCTCATAAAAGTTATTAGGCGGTAATTTCGGAGCTTTTTATGAACCAATGTAATAGGAATTATTCGAAAGATTTTGTTGAATGCAATCAATGGAAAAGTTCCAGGCCAGATTATGATAGTACTTTATAATCATGAGATTCTTGAGAATTCAGCATCCTTTTGACGAGTAAGAGTGCCAGGTGTGATTTGCAAGTGCCGTCGAGTCTGTGAGTACTCGGATCATCGTATAAAGCGGTTCAAATGGAGCGAGGCAGAACTTGAAAATATCGATATATCAAGCTCGAGTTGAGAGGAGGGCAAGATCGATAGCAGCGAACATCGCGACCCCGCTTTCCCCTCCACCATCACCGTGAAGTCGAAGTGAAATCCGAGATCCAACATGGTCGCCCGGCAGTGGCTGGGTTGGTGTCGGGGTGGGTGCTACGTCTCTTCCGCTCGGTGTTCGCCGTTTCGTTGTTTTCCCGATCCAGGACGTGCGGAGAATGACAGTCGTGACATGTGGTTCTGCGCGAGGCGACAATGCACAATCCCCTCGGTGACTGTCCTGGTTTGCATCCTGCTTGGTCTCCTCATTCTCACCAAACACCTCAAAGAGCTTTATGATCTGAACAGGAAAGCTCAACGCTTCAGGCGCTACACTGACTTTGTAAGTATTTTATAATCCACCCAATTCTTACTTATTCCGTTTTCAAATATCCTAGAACCATGGGACATTTAAGGCTATGGAAAAAAGTCCTAATTACGTAATATTATAGTTAATTACGACTCAACAGCTGATGATGACAAAGGTGATTTTGTGTCGCGTGCCAATACGCACGTGGGAGCCATCAATCAATTTATTGTTCAACTGATAGGTGGTAGGCCTCGCGCGGTGTGCCCTCCCGGCTTGATATTCAATTCAATCAATTTCGATTTGGCTCAACGTCGTTCCGAAACTGAGAATGTATACCATTGAAATTACGTAAGGTATGTCCCTACCCATATGTGATTAACATTACGTACTTACAGTCAATACAATTGATGACAGACGCTCGCTAAAGACCTCTTTAAATAATTTATTACAGCGAGTTTGAAAGGAATCAACCAGGAAGTATGGCACATCTAGGAATTACAGTTGAAATTACATTAGGTATGTTCATACCCATTTGTAATTATTATTACGTACTCACAGTCAGTCAATATATTTGATGACAACCGCTCGTTGAAGACCTCTTTAAATCATTATTACACTGATCATGGAATCAACCAGGAAATGATCTAGGAATTACAACTGAAAAGCAAAATGTCCGTAACTATGAGTTAGTTGTAATAAATATTGTACCGAACGACTTAACTTCTCACTGTTAACTTTTTTGACATTTATATTTACATATATTTTTTAAACCTACGTTTCAGTTACAATATTAGATGATTTAACGATAGAATATATATAATCGGATTCTAATTAATTCTGTTACGGTTATGGAAGTCGAATGGCTATCAAAATTGTAACAAATAGTTGGTAAGGATAAATTACTAGTATTCTTGGCCATTTGAGATATTTGAGAATGTAATTTAGAAGCGGTATTATGTACCTATTCAGGTGATGGTTCCACCGTTCACGGGTGTCGCTGGCGGCCTTGCGATGACAGTGTGTAGGCGGTATCTACTTTAGGAGTGATGTTTTGCGGGTTTGCATCACTCGCTCTCGTCCGTACCGTCTGTAATTTGCCGTCCCCAATAAGAAAATATTGCACCTTAAAAAATATTTAACGAGTCACGTTTGTAGGTAGAGTTACAGGTTTGCAATACATAAACCTTTGAAATCGGATAAAACATTATTTAACAACTTTGTTGCAATATTACTTTGTTGAATGGTTTAGTACTCTCATGGTGCTTCATAACTACAAGTTAGTTCCGTATGGGAGGTTGATGACTCTTTCGAAACTATTAATGTAGATGAGTACAGTCTTACTTGCTGCGATATTTATTCTCAAACATATTAATCAAACTTTTGAACACCGTACTTATACGCTTCTGAAGCACACGATTGTTTATTAATAACGATAAATTAATTAGCGAGTAAGGGGAGAAGAGCTTACAGCACGTACACACCTACGTATCTGTGCTGGTAGTAATCAGTAGGGATGTTATGCTAAACCAGCAAAACAGCTCAGTCGTGAAGGAGGGGTAGACTCTGAGCGCCGCCTCACGTTGTGAGTGTAGGCACAACAGTAAATAAAGCCAGTAGTTGATGGCACGCAAATCATTTGATAATTCCTCAATGTGGTTGAACTTGGAGGTTCTTATTATATAATTCGCTAATGATATGAGAACCCATGAGAACTCATCAGGAAGTACCTGGCGGGTTAGAGACTATCTCAAACTTCTGTGCACAATATCCTTTGACAAAAAAGAGGCTCTTAGCAATTTTTTGGCAGCAAACACTTTCGTAATTACGACGTGTTATTAAAATACTTATTACAGCTAGTTCATAAGTGACATCACCAATATTGCCATGTGATGATAATTGTCGAATTATCTAAATTGATCTCCTCATATTCTTGGATAATTATTCTATATATTTTGTCACGTGGTTATAAAAAGTCACAATAATTCCATAGGTTGGCTTTCTTACAGTTTGTTTGGTAACCTTACCCTCTGTGAGGTGATTAAAATCAAATGAAGGGAAGACGATCAACTTATTAATCGGTCGTGTTCCTCGTACTAAGCTGATACTTTTTAATACTTCGCGTTCCTTTAAATTGCACTACTTTCTCTGGCAGTTACCTTCTCTTATGCTCCTTCATGCTACTGTTCAGGTTGGATCTTTCAGCCCCAAAAGGAAGCGATAATCGATCTGAAGATAACTATTGCTTATGTAGACATTTAATCGGTGGGCTTTCAAGGGAACAATTTTACTCCTTGTCGTGTTCGTGTTTTAGAGAATGCCGGTTCAACTAAATTATTCTTGAGTGTTCATGATATTCAGACTGTTCTCATAATGTAGAAGAGGGCACCTATTCTTTTTCTTCCAGTAGGTTTCAAGGGATCATCGTGAAGAGATGGGTCCACATAGAACGAGAACACGACGAAGGTAGATGGGAAATAGGAAACAGTCGAGTGGTAAGAGAGAGGGATTGGAATGAGGATAAAAGAAAACAAATCCTTCCCTTTCAGTCATTCTCTCTCATTCCTCTGTTTCGCTCATTCCCTCCTTTAGTTGTTTCCATATTTTTTTGTTGAACTTCTTCTATTTTCTCCCTTTTATAAATGTTTCATTCCTACCATTCGTTTCTTTTTTAAACTTAGTACAATTGAGAACAGTGGAACGCCCGAAGGTTATTTTCATTTGAATATTTACATACCTTACAACGCGGCTGAATTCATAACTTGAAGCGAGGTTTCACATTATTTAAAATAGATGAATCGACAGGAATGACTTGCAGAAGTCAAATACTTGGAAAGATTCAATAAAAAATGCTATGACCGATAACACTCGGGGGAGGGGGGGGGGTCGTTGGCACAGGCAGTGGTTGATCAGAAATGAGGAGCAGAGACAACATTTCACAAGTTTGTAATACGGCTGAGAATGTAATATATTATTAAAACAAATGTTATATTTTTAAAATGAAAATAATCTTGAAATACTCTCACTGAGATCTCTCAGTTCTAGGTTCACAAATGAAATTGCCTATCGGTTCACGTCGGTGAAACTGCCAAGGGAGTATCTCTTATTCCTATACAATCATTGACATTTGAGCCAATTTAAATTGATATTTACCAATACGCATTGCTTTTTAACCACATATAGCAGTTAAACAGGGCAAATTAGTTCAAGAATTTTTAAGCTTGTAGAAATTTTGATTTTGGAGAATTCTTTTGAGTTAATTTCATGAAACTTATATCATTTATCAGAAAATATTTCCTCATATATAATGTCATTGGAGCTTTGGGGTGTTAATTCAGAGGACTACCTGACCAATAAAATATGTTGAAATTTTACCTTCGAGGTTACTCAACAACGAAAGTCACTTAAATATCTATCAGAACGTCCTCGATACAATCGGAGCCCCACAAAACTTATGTCCGTTGCAACATTGAAAATAAAATATGAAATTCGCCCAAAAATGGATAGTACCTATTTATGTTCTTTCTCTCTTCCTCTCTCATTTTAGTTTAATTTTTTCTATCCCATCTTTCTCCTTACTTCTTCAAATTCCTTCTAAAATGTTCACATTTCTAATCCGGTTGTGAACAGCATTGGTTTGTAGTAGTTTTACGAAATGAATGATTGACGTTTAAGGAATTAATATAGTAAAAGAGATACCTATAGGTTTTAATTTAAGCACTTCCTGTGTGAGGATAGTGTTAAGGCAGATCTCCTGGCCATAACCCGGGAGGAGGTCCTGCAAGTATAACGCAAATTTAAGGTACCTTACCCTCGAGAGGGCGTGTTGATGAAATTAGCTGTAACGGACTTTAGGAGGAGGTTGAGCATTATTCACGCACATCGTTACACCCGAGGTAAGTACATGAGAAGAAAATAATTATTATGTAGCCTGCATCTCTAGGTCAAAACAGCTAGGCGAAATCGAAAGCCTGTTCTTCGACATGATTGTTTTTATGTTTTTGGCTACCGTAATCATCAAACATCAACTTCAGTCTGAATGTATTTAACACCTTTCATCAAATACCTATTTGTGGTGGATGGAAAAGGGGTACATATCATTCATTTGTACTTAATCGGAATCCAGCCTATATTAATTATATCCTAATATAATTTTAGACTGATTTTTTTGTAGTTTCATGTTTCTTCATAGTTTGCTCATCACTATCTCAGCTCCGACCAGTTTTTATTCTTGAGTGGGGAACAGAAGTGCATGTAGTGCCTTTCAAGATAATGAAAGAATGCATATTTGTGAGGAGGAAGGTAGGTTCCAACGTTGATTATTACGTAATAAGAATCTAAGCTGGTTGCCTTGGCATTGAATAACGCGCCTTCATATTAATAGTTTGCCAAAACTTTACTTCAAAACTACTGTAGTTCTGGAATTCCCCCCCCCCCCCATTTCATTCCGTACTTAGGTAGTAGCTAGAGGAGAAATATACTAATGAAAATGTTTTTGAAATTCACCCATTTGTTGTTAGAGTAGCTTCATTTGAAACAATAATACTAATGGTTTTACAATATTATTAAGTATTCATTTGACAGTTTACAACAAAATTAAACTCCTTAGTATTACCTCCGAATCAGAAAATTCAACTGAAGTTCTTAGATAGTTTCCCCGCAACACCCTTCCCCTTATCACGCCATAAATGAAAAAATAAAAAAATTAAGTAAATTAAATTATCATGGAAAGGACGCCCAGGACTCAACCGACGCTGGGCCTAGTGATGAGGGTTGATGAGGAAGGGGGTGGGGGAAGAAGGATGCAGGGAAGTGCCCTTATAAAAAGACCACCTGTTCAGGTTGGAGCCAAGCAGGACGCAGGTGGTGATACCGCGGAGTACACCTGCGGAGATGCCCAACTCGCGTAACTACGTGGCACTTTCCGTACCACACCCCGCGCCAGGGCAACACAGGTTGTCAGAACAAGGTTGCAGCCATCACCCTGATGTTGTTGGGTTCCAATCTTTTTGTTTTAGCACCGACACCGCTTGCCGTAAATAATTCCTACCGTACCTACTTTGTTATCTAGAGTCTCAATTTCTCCCTCTCTTTCAAGATCACAGCTGCTAGATGTAGGTATTGGTTTCCTGCGGCGGTAAGGGTTGTAACTCCATAGAGTAAGGTAAGGTGGGTTGACAAGGTGGGTATACCTCAATAGCTACACTCCATACGCTAGTTTTATCATCATAATACAATTACAGTCATAGTTATGAGAAGGTCAGTGAACAAATGAAAAATAATCAACATAATTATTGCAAATGCCTTTAGAATCATGTTGCCGTTTGTTGAGATAAAAAGCCGGGAATATGATCAAGAAAATTATATTTTGCGTCGGAAAATTCTTCAATAAACGAATCGAGTATTTTTACACTAAATAATTAAATAAGTCCATATTATCCTAGGTGAGGAAGCTATACAGCCCACTCAACTTGGCAGTAATGTTTGTCTAACAAGTAAAATCTGACGGAAAAATTGTTTTGTTCTTGTTGCTCCAGACGTGGACTTGAGAGATCTAGAAAAAGTTATTCTCTAGGAACCCGTAAAAATCCGATCTGATAAGTATAACCTTTTAGCTTCCTTTTTTATCTGCCCACCCTACAGTGGCAAAGAAAGAAGGCTTGGGGTATATCGCACATCCAGAAGGCACTGTCGTAACGTAATGTGACCCAGTACCTTTCTTTAGCTCTGTCCCCGCACTCTTATTTTCACAGTGGAAGAGAGGAAAAGAAAAAGATTGAGGAGAAGAAAAAACCTATACCCTTATACCGCTCCAGAGAGCGAGGAAGTGGAGGGAAACAAACAGTCTTATCTTACAACTTCGAAGGCGAGCGTTTGTTGGTTTTGTAGCGTTTGTTCCTGGCCTATCGGGTAAATCTATTTTCCCGTCTCAAAAAGAAGACATCTTCGAGTCACAATTATGAACTTGGATCATCCAATTTACATTGCCTACTTCTGCCTAATCTTTCTATCGAATTATTTGAGGATTTTTTACAAGATATTGTAGTAGTAATATCATTATTGCTTCCTCACTATCTAATAAATGGAAGCTTTGTATTCGTAAAACAAGTCGAAGAAATCTGGATTCTTCAAAATCAAAATTTCCGCTCGTGTTCTGAGTTTAAGAACTTGCTCAACAATAATGTTTAATATCAATGTCGATCGGTCTGTGTATCTGGTTAATTATATGTACGAATCATAAATCTATATGAAGGGTTCTGGGTAAAAACCAGGTAATTTGAGTTTTTAGTAAAAAATGAGTTAACAGCGGTGTCCTATGTTTCATGGGCTGCCAGACACAGTGAGCTAGTCAAAACAGGGAAAACCCTGGCCAAGGGCATCAAATCGCTGAGTGAAGATATGAGGTACAAGGTATATTGAGCGCTACTGGCGAATAACCAGGTAACATTCGGCCTCTGCTATATCGAGTTTTCGAGCTAAGCGATTTGAAAATTACGACTCTAATTTGTCAGCCTTAAAAGTGACTGACACTAACCACAAAAGCACAACTAGACTCCAATTGGAGCCCATATACCAAGATGGAGCCCAAATTTCATCGAAATCGGCCTATTAAATTAATTTAATAAAATAATTTATTTATTTTCTTTAAAAATTAAATAACATTTTTTTCTTGGCTGTTTCTAATAATTATAAAAATAATAAACAAAAAACTATTCGGTACGCCTAGGATTTCATCGGGATACCTAATTATCTAAACAACCGAAACGAAAACCAAAACTCCCTCAACTGTACGCTTTAGTTCTCTAAAAGCTGAAGCGGCAGGTCCCCGCGAATTTAATTCTCCTCACCGCGCTACAACTCAAGACTGACAATTTCAAAAGAGGACTACACCAGACACTTGAAGCAATTTTGTGAGGTAAAAGTTTCATAAACAACTTCTCAAAAAGGGAAAATGTAAGGAGATAAATGGAAAAAAATGCGAGAAGAAGAAAGAAGAGTAAGGCAAGAAGAAGATAAAGGAGGAATGCATGGGTAGTCCTGGATTTTCCCCAGTATTTTTTGACTTTGCTCATAAAACTTGTAAAAAACGACAAAAATGAAATGTGTTTTTTAAATTTTTATTCTTGATATTTTTATTTATTTGGCCATACTTCAAGACCAAAGAAACTCAGTTTTCAGTTTTTTAACGTGACAACTTTTTTAAATGGGATTTTTGCAGAAAAATGAATTTTTCTCGAAATGTCAAAAATCCTAGTTATCTGGATCTCCCCCTACCAATTTGGCTCAAATTTGGAGAGTTTTTCTGGGTTAGGCTCAACAAGTTCAGTTGGAGTCTCGGTACAACCAAAAAAACAATTCAACCTCGAATCGCGAAAAACTTCACGACCGTTTTGCCGATGGTCTATTGCATAAATAGCAGACTTCTACCTAGTATGCTACACAACATTACCTATCAGGTATAGGTATTTAGCCTGTCCTGAAACTGAACTGCATTCTGAAGTCCTGGACCAACGATACCCATCACGATAATCCAGTTACGATGTGCATTCTGGCAGTCCATGGTGTCTTTGAATATGCTGGAGTACATTCTCCAGGTCAGGCAAGATTGTCCAAATGTTCAAATACTCAAATTTGAAAGACTTTTCTAATTCATTTTGTGATCAGTTGACATCTGTACCTGATGTACCCTGATGGTACGTCTCCTCCTACTTCTAATCTCTCCTTTCATATTAGGTAAGTCATAATCATGTTTCTACAAGGGTATGTATGTATTTAGACCAAAAACTAGTAAACATTGCCATCAGCATTTTTTACAGCTTGCGAAAATGAGGTTTAGAGCTCATTAACAGCCGTGAAGTTGGGAGAAAATTGTTTCTGCGTACTAAAAAAATTAACGTCTCCCTCCAAACCTCACCCACTCTTTCGCAGCTCACTTTTCCTTGTCCCTTTATAATGCCTCGCTGCGATGATAAAAGGGCTCAGCTGCCCTATAACTCCCGCTGCAGATCCTATTTAGATGGTTGAAAATAATTCGTTCGCAGCTCAATGTCGGCATACCGCCAACACCCGGACGAAATGAGCGAGAGAGAGAGAGAGTGAAAATTACTCATTCTTCCAGGTAATTTAACTAATGTGAACGTAAATCGTTGCTTTTTTTAAGGAACTACCTCGAATGATTTTTGTAATCTACTGAGCGTTCTGGCTAGCACGAAAAAACACTGTGGTCTCCTCATTTGAATACCGAAAAAACTGTCATCAGTAATGTAGTTTTTTGTGGATCTTGACTTCTTAGTATTATCGTTATATTTTTAAAAGTGGTTTATTTTCCAAGGATGGATTTCATGTTGCTTCCTCACTACCGAAGGTAGGGAAGCTTTGTATTCGTGAAAGAAGTGAAAAAAAAAAAATGTCCTCCAAAATCAAAATTTCCACTTGCTTTTTGCGTTTTAGAGCTTCCCGAACAATTTTGGTTCCGTGTCTGTCTGTCTGTCGGTCTGTCGGTCTGTCTGTCTGTCGGTCTGTCTGTGGTCAATCCTTGTCCCGGGCAAAACTATACTAACCTGTGGTCCGATTTTGATGAAATTTTCAGGGATTGTGCGGGTTAGGTCCTAGACGGTCCCCTATAAATTTCAGCACCTTCGGACCAATAGGAGCGAGTGCGCATGCGCAAACGTGAATTTCCTGGAACCTCGGTTTCTCGGTTTCTAATGAACCGATTTTGCTCAAATTTGGAGGTTAGTTAGGGACTAACTTCTAAGAGACACCCTATAAGTTTCAATCAAATTGGTCAAGCAATAGCCGCTGCGCATGCAATGGAGAATGCTGAAGGCGCCTGAGTGATCACTGATCAGCTGAGTGAGCTCCAAGGCCATTTTCTCTCCTGTTGAACGCAGGAAGCTGAAATTTGAGAGGCAGGGTCAATGGAGAATGCTGAAGGTGCCTGAGTGGTCACTGATCAGCTGAGTGAGCTCCAAGGCCATTTCCTCTCCTGTTGAACGTAGGAACCTGAAATTTGAGAGGGCGGGTCAATGGAGAATGCTGAAGGAGCCTGAGTGATCACTGATCAGCTGAGTGAGCTCCAAGGCCATTTTCTCTCCTTTTGAACGCAGGAAGCTGAAATTTGAGAGGCAGGGTCAATGGAGAATGCTGAAGGTGCCTGAATGGTCACTGATCAGCTGAGTGAGCTTAAATATTACAGTGGAAGAAAGATAAAGAAGGAGAGGGAGCAAAAACCTTTTCAAGGTATGTCACATTTTAGCCATTAGGCTCTAAGCGGAAATCATCCGGGGGTGCAGGGGGCGAAGCCCCCGCCGAGGCGCGCAGCGCCGAGTTTTCGCCAACTGATTCTATACGTCCATGTTACAATGAGTGAGGAAGCTATACTGCCCACCCAACTTGGCAGACGTTTTTTATTGTTTGTTAAGAGTGGGATGCACCTATAAAGGTATCTGTAATATATCAAGTCATATTTTACTAGACCTGGAAATAATATTATAACGGTAGTTATTTAATGTGAGGCAGCTATGAGAGAAACTCGTTTCATTCAAATGCAGCATCTTTCTATTGAGGAACCCAAATAGAAAAGAACGAAAACCGGGAACCTTATGAAGTTGTTTATCTTATAATTTGATATTTACATTTTACAAAGTTGTGCCCTGAAGATTTTGATTGATGGAGGTCACTTCTAAGGGGTGAAAATTAAGGTTTGAAATTTTGAAAACGCCCTATTTCAAAACTTTTTGATATAAAGATATCAATAAGTTTATCATCAATTTAAGATAGTATAGAATTTTTAAAATTGTTTGAGATCACGCGGAGCCCTGTAGGACAAATCGTTCGTTCCCTACGAGAATTTAAGGGTTGGACTTACGATAAATCAGAAACACGAGTGTGAATCGCAAAAGAGTCCGAATCTCCGTTCAAATGTTAGCTGACCGAATTGCGATTGATGTTTTCCTTCAAGTTGGTTGGTGGTAACAATGGCAAAGCCGTGTTCTTTGCAGACGAGTGATCTATATAGAAAAATAATAAACCTTTGTGTAATAATTTTCAGCGTTTTTAATTTATTCGTGTAATTGTTTCAAATCCGGTTAGTCATATTTCAATTTTTCTAAGCTCGTTTTATTCTGTTAGGTTACTGTGTTTGTAAGCCACAAACGACTAATCCTTACGTTTCGCTTTGTAAAATATGGCCAATAATGGGTCTGACCCTCAACGAAATTACGGTCCTCACTTTCATAAAGCCCTCTACTAAGTCCCGTAACGGTCTACCGTCCATTGTACCGTGATGAATGGTTCACATCAAGATTCAGTACAAGTTTTTCTCTCAAATCCAACTTGGAAAAAACTTGAAGAGATCTCAATTCATTGCATCACGAGCCGATGATTTTTTACATTATTTTTTCAGATTAAACTTCAGGAATTTAAACATATAGATGATATTGTTTTAATTTGTTCAGCTCTGGATTGCACGACTATTTCCTACCACATATATTTAAAATAACATTAGGTACCTAAATATTTGATCTGGTAGTATGTTCTGAGTGGAACATCATAATAGAAGATTTATTAACAAACGGTTCATCGACGATGTCAGAAATGGGAGCCCCCTTAATGAACTGCCAACCCTTAGTCGACCCATCTCAAGGGATTACTTCGCCTCTGAAAAACTCGATAATATCGCTCAAGAGAGAATGAGGATTCATATTTTTCTCCCGTCTTCGCCATCAAGGTTGAAGTGAGAACGTGCCGAACATTCTTTCCGCGAACTGAACTATGTCCTGTCTCCGTCATTTTAGGGAGTTTTAGAGAGTATAAATCTTGACAACGTCGCACGAAGAAGGTGCTATCGGGTATTTCCAACTTCAAGGTGCAATAAATTCAAGGATAATGATTGATAACTATATTAATGAAATCCGTTCTATAATCGTCTATAAAACTACTTCCTTTTCTACTTCACGATCATTCAATCTTTAAAATTTTAAGATTTTTAAAGATACATTTTTCCATGATAGAAGAATGAGGCCAGTCGACCCGTGAGATTGTCTGGATAAAAACGGTTGATAAGAACGTAGTCTACTTCCACGAAAGTAATGAGTTATAAGTTAAACAGATTTCAATGGTTAGGTCCAATTTTTCCTCTCCTATCAACTCCCTAAACACGAGTTTGCCAAAAACCGAATAATTATTGTCAAATGAATCTTTGTGTTTAAAAACTCTAGCAATTTTCGTATACGCATCCCATAAGTATTCAAAGTTTTGTCTATAGAAGCTATAAGCTTAGAAAGGCGTTTCATTGAATAACAACTTTTCTAATGATATCAGATAGGCATATCGTTGAAATTATCATTCCATATTCACCAACTCAGTGCTCAGTTCAACTCCAGTGCCTTCGACCTATCTCCAGTACCTTCATTTTCACTGAACCCATGCTCGCTAAGGATGGAGAAGGCAATATCGGCGAATAACTTATCCTTCCTCAGAACAGCGCTACTTTTTTCACAAAATCGCTCTGTCAAGATTTTCATCTGCGCCGACAATAGGTGTCAATTGAACTCCAATGACAATGTGTATGATGGAGAAAATGCGTCTCTCTCAGGCGCGTATATCCGTTTCTTCTTCTCATCAGCATTAACAAAAACAACACGTCACGAACATTGAAAAATATCTCTCTTTGAGAGTCCCTCACTTCACAACATGCCGAATCATCAGGGAGCCGAGAGTAATGTTAGACGATTGGACAATTATGGGTTCCCTCACATAGCACTCCCATTCCGTCTTATCAGTTACCCCATAACAACCTTACTTCTTTATGTCTCCTGGACTCAAGGCCCTCTTTTCTGCTTAAATTAGACAAATGATCCCGTCGGTAAAACGGCGAGGTTTATTAAATTTGATAAAAACAGGTGGGTATAGAGCTTTGAAATTTGTTCCGTATTCTCAAGAGTAGCGTTGGAAGTGATTGGGAAGAAGCGTGACTAGTAATGTAAGCAACGAAAAAACTTTTTTCATCTATCTTAAAGTGCAAACAGTATGTACACCGCAACTTTGGAACTGATGGAATTGAAATCATTTCTGTAGTGTGAGCGTCCTTGCCTAGCTCTTATTCATTTTGAATAGATGATGTTTTACTCCTGTTCATTTTAATGACGCAATTTTGTACGGTTATGACTATTTCAGGGTAAAGTCACTTCAAATGTGATAGGCTCCTTGATATTCTTGAAGGATACAGAAGAATTTTTATACATTCTGCTGTGAGTTTCTTTACTAAAACATAATTTTGTTACTAGGGTTATCTCATTTTAGTTGGGATGATCAACTTTATGTTGTTTGTTAACCGAATTTGGCGTTCACCTTGCGGGTTTAATAATTCAGCTTCCTGGTCTGAGGAAACTTTCTTTTTCTTGAAGGGAAAATGAAAATACTTTAGTTGAATCATCCACCTTGAAGATCAACGTTCGAGCCTTCCAACAGTTTTCTCACGTGCTAACTCTGCTGATTAAATTTGAGAGGGCATTGATTCTCGAAGTAGGAGGGCACCTTATTTCAAAGAACGCTATTGAACTCTTAAATTACTTCAACAACCGTCTTAGAACTTTTGTTTCTGACGCCTCTCACTTCTGACGTGTGAGGTTTGCTGAAATGTTTGGAAACTTCAGGAAAGATGTTGGTTTTAACAGAAAGATCAGACCCATGAACGAATAACTAAATGGATGGAAGTTCTAAATCATATTTCATAACCTAGGGTTATAATTATACAGATTATAACATTAGAATAAATTGTCCATTGTTGTACATCTTGATCTTTGGATACAATCTCAAATTGTGACTGCGAGGGAACATAATCACTACAAATTAATTATTAATAATTTTCAAGTTTTATTATAATTTATTAGCATAGAACATTCTTTAGCCTTAGAATAACTATTCCAAAACCGTCACAAAATATCATAGTGTGCTTCTCTGAGTCTGGAGAGTTCAAACGACAAACTATGCTCTTCCCTGATCAGCTGAGTGAGATAAATTCGTCTAAAAGGACCGATGGCTGAAGTATATTCCATATTCTCTACCCAACCCAGGGGCCGGATCCCCGGCTGAGGCGCGGAACTCCGATTTTTATTTATTTATTTTCATTTTTATTATTCTAGAATGTTTGGGCTATTTCGTAAAGAAATTAATATAAATACGTATCTTCCATCGGTAAGGAGGGATATCTGGGTTTAAGAGTGTGTCGGTTTCAAGCATCTCGAGAAATAGTCAAGCGGAAGGTGTGTAGGAGTAACGAGGCAGAAGTTATAAGGTGAAGAAATCGGTTGGTGTCGCCGTGGGGGTCGAAAACCCTATAATTTGACCCTCACGACTTTTTGCTCACAAGAAACGCTCGGATCAGCAAAACCATCTTTAGCAGAGCGGGGAAAAGTTTCTTTACAACCTCAACATG
The DNA here is from genome assembly GCA_009739505.2 of Apolygus lucorum. Classification (NCBI taxonomy): domain Eukaryota; kingdom Metazoa; phylum Arthropoda; class Insecta; order Hemiptera; family Miridae; genus Apolygus; species Apolygus lucorum. The sequence continues at coordinate 73,484,630 of CM019176.2, read as the reverse complement.
AAGATTATCAGCTAATTAATATCAATTTCGATGTGGTTTGTGCGATTATTAGATTTTTTATATTCTCTAGCAGGAGCGACAGCTATTGAGATTTCGAATTTAAATTGCAAAATATTTTGAAATCTTCGAAATTTTAAATCTCAAAAAGATTTTATTTATATTATACCCCTGGAGCATCTCTAGCCAAGAAAAATACGTCAAGCCTCATACAAATATGAGAAACGAGTGACAAATTATTTTTTCGGTATATCTCAATGTTTTATCATTTCAACTTGAACTTCAAAATCATGTTTCGTAATAGGCAATTTTTTGTGGTACTGTCCAACAATATACAATCGATCATTCTAACGCCAATCACAACCAATTCTTTGCGTTGATATTATTCCACGTTATATCCAGCCAAATTGGCAGACGTCTTTATGTAGGCATTGCATTAACCCATTGCAAGTTACTTCAAACATAACTACTACCTACTGAGATGTCGAGAAGAAGAAGAATTATACTGCGTAGAGATGTATTATAGGTAGTAGGAGATAACTAATGGCTGAATCGCCTCGTCCCCTCCAGCCCTGATCACGTTTTCCCTCAGAGATAGCAAAATTAAGGTCGTATATTATCTAGGAAACCACGCTAAATAAACGTTCGTCCTCTTTCGTGTTCGTTCGAGCGTTTCCCTGTGCGGTGGGAAGAAAAGCGTTTATATTCTCGAACTGTTACTCTCAGAACTTTGTCCCTCGGTAGAAACTGGTGGAGATTCAAAACCGCAATCAGTGTGTCCTATACCAGTTCAAGAACAAAGTTTTCGACCGATCATAAGTTTTGCGAAGTTTCGCGGGTAGAAATCTACTTATCCAGGTTGATCCCTTGCGAATAACTGAGTCGTGCAGTCAGAAGATCCCGCCTGGCGGCGATTACTATAGTTGTTCGATTGTACAATATCGTGTAACCTCGTTCTACCGTATTTCAAGAGACCATAACTTGTAAAAGAGTTTCTTGACCACATATTTACGTTAGAAGCGGATTTTTCAGATGCGAGCTGTTGGAATATGGTGCAAATGTATACTTAATGACCGTACGTTGATAAGAAAATAACTTTTTTGTTTATTAAAATGATTGCCTTGATTTATTATACCTGATCTGAACTTAGCCAATAATTCAGAATTATTCTGAAAAGATTGACGACACAGTCCAACCAATAACGGTGCAAATTATTACACAATGGTTTATTAATTTACTGTATAGATAATCCATCTGCGTAGAACTCGGCTTTTCCATTGATACCACCTACTAGCAATAAAATAGCTATCCGAGTGCTGTGATTGCCTTCATTACGAAATTTGGTTCTTGGTTGCTATGGAAGCCCAGGTGGATGACATGAAGAAACGAATCGGCTCTAACTGGCTACTCAAATAAGAATTTGATCAACTGAAATTCGAACGGATGATTTTTGTCAGTGAACAGTCTTTGGCGATTTACCTTCGAGACTCTGATTTATTGTAAGTACAACCCTCAAATCCACAAGGGGAGTGAACAGTTTGTCCTAAAGAGCTCTGGGTGGTCTCATTCGATTCTAAAACTTCAATCTATTCTAAATCAGTGAAAAAACAATACCGTTACATGGAGAGTTTTCAAGCTTTCGCAGGAGGAGAGTTTTGCAAATTACAACCCCTTTCTCACTCCTTATAAGAGACTGACATTGAACAGAAGCTCTGGGGCACAACTAGACCCCAATAGACCATATACCAAATTTCATCAAAATCCGTCTTTGGGAACTAAAGAAAATGCCACGGATGGCGGACGGATGGAAAATTTGTTATTCAATTCTTTGATTCTATGTACCTTGAAATGTTAACTATCTAATTGGGGCCCCCCCCAATTGGGGGGGGGGGGGGGATTGACGAGTGAATGAATTCCTAATTCATGTGGTTTGTAATTTGTAAGTTGTCCATCTTTGTGAGGAAACCCATGACTATTTTTTTTTTCTTTTTTTTTCATGTTGGTGTTAGCTCATAAAATTCGGGTTACTTTTTTCGTTTGATAGATAAATTGGTTGGATGTGATATATAGTGTAATGGGGCGATAAGAGTGTGACACGTCCAGTAAACGAAGAAAAGATTTCCGCGGGGGATAAAACTTACTCGTACAGGGGTAATAAAGGGGAACGAAGGGTTGTTCCGGAAACATTACTGCGAAAAATGGGTACTGAGAATGGAGTCCACAGAAATAATATGGGGCATTAGTCAAGCCTAGAATGTAAGAGTGGCTGTAATGTTCTCATGTAATAGGCTGTATGCCATCAGAATCCATCTAGGGTCTCCCACCGCCACGGTTGCTCTCGTGATTGATACCCGACGAGGTAAAACGGTTTCTTGGCCATTTGTCAGATGGTAGCGGGTGACCTGGACCGTGGAAGAGCCTGCAGCTGCGTCGGTTTTGGCCACAGACGGTGAGCTACCGATCATTCCATTAGCACAGGTGACTCATTAGAACCCAAGGTGCATCACTTGAAGCCTCAGGGTGGCGATGATGAGGTTATTGAATACGAGCCATGCATAATTTACCACAACTTTGATCAAATAAGTATGCTCAAACATTTTGGTTTATTTTTATTATTTTCAATAAACCTTTAGTTACCATATACCGAAATTATAAAATTATGAAAATTTTCGGGTCTAGTTGGGCCTCGAAGCTTTTGGTTATTTTTTAAAACACCTTAGCTCCAATACTAAGTTCTTAGTCATATGAGGAACAGGAAAGCAATTTATCAAGTACCTAGCTCATCTGTTTATCAAGCTGATAAATACACTTCCACGTACAAACACTTCCAGGGTAGCTTTACTCGTTTAACATCAAACGACGTCAGACCAGCTTGATAACCGTTGAAGTTCATAAGCGACATGCTTGCCCATATGAGCTATACACTGATCTTTTCGCACATTTTCACATCATCTTCACATAGTCACGTGAAATTAAAAACACACCTCCAGACAGAGAGAAACACTACTACCTATACCTGTATCAATTATGTGTGTGTTGTGCATTTCATTGATATCTCATATAACTATTCATATCATGTGAATATGGAAGTAGAATGTACTTGAGTAAACGTAGAATGAACTTGAGTAAAGTCTACCGATCTGTCTGAATACGTTGAAATTATCATTTTTCATTTAGTGGTTTGGCGTTATTAGTTTTTGAGGTTGATTCTTTAAAAAAAGGTTTTTGCTTAATTTAATTTTATTAATTTTTTCTTCTCATTTTTTTGGGGGGTTAAGTAATACTACTCTTCCCTTAAAGATTTGCTTCGAGGATATCCATCAAAGTTTAGTTCTCTGATCGTTTACCCTCCTGCCTTAACTTCTTTCCAATCAATTCCAGGATTGTGTACCGAACTTGAGAACAAAAGAGAAATATTTTGACCGCTATTTCAAGAGGTCAACAGATTAACAAGCGGTTAGGAAGGGCAAAAAGACACATCCAGGGTAGCTTTACTCGTTTAACATCAAACGACGTCAGACCAGCTTGATAACCGTTGAAGTTCATAAGCGACATGCTTGCCCATATGAGCTATACACTGATCTTTTCGCACATTTTCACATCATCTTCACATAGTCACGTGAAATTAAAAACACACCTCCAGACAGAGAGAAACACTACTACCTATACCTGTATCAATTATGTGTGTGTTGTGCATTTCATTGATATCTCATATAACTATTCATATCATGTGAATATGGAAGTAGAATGTACTTGAGTAAACGTAGAATGAACTTGAGTAAAGTCTACCGATCTGTCTGAATACGTTGAAATTATCATTTTTCATTTAGTGGTTTGGCGTTATTAGTTTTTGAGGTTGATTCTTTAAAACAAGGTTTTTGCTTAATTTTATTTTATTAATTTTTTCTTCTCATTTTTTTGGGGGGTTAAGTAATACTACTCTTCCCTTGAAGATTTGCTTCGAGGATATCCATCAAAGTTTAGTTCTCTGATCGTTTACCCTCCTGCCTTAACTTCTTTCCAATCAATTCCAGGATTGTGTACCGAACTTGAGAACAAAAGAGAAATATTTTGACCGCTATTTCAAGAGGTCAACAGATTAACAAGCGGTTAGGAAGGGCAAAAAGACACATCAGCTCGTCGAACTTGATCCACACACCAAGTTTCTTGTAGATCGACCGAGACGAAAGGGTTAGAAGTGGTTGAAAATGTTTCTATTTGAAGGGGTTTTGAAGATACCAAATTCTTGGTACTTAACCGGCTACGCAGAAGATTTGCCCCACCCTCCCTAGAAATGGGCCAAGTCAAGAGATTCGACTTCAATACTAAAAATGATAAAATAAATGCTAGGGTGAGGCTCATGATTGTTCATCGATGATTGAAATACAAATGGAAATGGGATTGGCTCATCTTTCTCCAGGAAACGTGAATGTTAGATAGAATCATAGAGACCTTTGGAGATGGAGTAAGCTACGGGAGTCACACATTTGAATAAAATACGTCTGGAAGAATCAGAAAGAGAGAGGAGCTTTTATAAATAGAGAGCGATAGAGGCAGAGTAGGCCCCCGTCACCTCGGCGCTTGTGAGGCTCCAGACAGGCGAAATGCAATAACTCTGTTGGCCACTCAATTCCATTTCGCTTCGCTTGCTCGCCAACATGTTTAATTTTCAGTCTCGTTTCCCTCAGGTGGTGACCTCTATAAAATAACTGAATGCAATTTCATTTCAATTCCATCTTCAATTCCATCCATTCAGGGAAGTGCAGAGGTTCACAATTTTTCCTTTCCTTAGTTGCCATTATATTGTTATTGTTCTGCGAATGGGGCGAACACAACATTCACTTACTAATATTATTGGAGATCATGACATAAGCTTGGGTGAAATAACATAAATGCGACACTCGCCAACCTGCGACTGTTGCAGAATTGACACACTCAGAAGCAAATTTTTGGTCGCCACATTACAACTATTGCTTCCGAGTCTACCAAGGTAGCGGAAGCTTTGTTTTCACTTTTCAAGGAAGAAAAAAAAAAGTTCTCCAAAATCAAAATTTTCACTCGCGTTTTGCGTTTTAGACCTTTCTGAACAATTTTGGTTCAGTGTCTGTGTGTCTGTGTGTCTGTGTGTCTGTGTGTCTGTCTGTCTGTCTGTCTGTCTGTCTGTCTGTCTGTCATGAATTCCTTGTAACGCGCATAACTATACGAAGTTATTGTCCGATTTCAATGAAATTTTCAGGGATTGTGCGGGTTGGTATGTAGACGGTCCCCTATGAAAATCATCATCCCCGGACTGATAGAAGCGACTGCGCATGCGCAAACGTGAATTCCTTGTAACGGCCATAACTTCCACATTTTCCATCCGATTTCAATGAAATTTTCAGGAATGTTACAGATTGGTATTTAGATGGTCCCCTATGAAAATAATCACCTTCGGATTGATAGTAGCCACTGCGCATGCGCAAACGTGAATTTCCTTTTAACGGCCATAACTTCCACTTTTTCTACCCGATTTCGATGAAATTTTCAGGGATTATGCGGATTAGGTTGTAGATGGTCCCCTATGAAAATCATCATCCCCGGACTGATAGAAGCGACTGCGCATGCGCAAACGTGAATTTCCTTTTAACGGCCATAATTTCTACATTTGCTATCCGATTTCAAAGAAATTTTCAGGGATGTTACAGATTAGTATTTACATGGTCCCCTATGAAAATCACCACCTTCGGACTGATAGTAGCCACTGCGCATGCGCAAACGTGAATTCCTTGTAACGGCCATAACTTCTACATTTTCCGTACGATTTCAATGAAATTTTCAGGGATGTTACGGATTAACTCGTTTTGATGTTTTGAGATTAACTACTATGCATCGGAATATCTATACAATCGGGTTATGGATACGAGGAAGCTATGTGCCACACCCACTTGGCAGACTTTTTTTTTTACAATGAAAGAACTGCACGTAGAAAGTAAATAGGAAGTTTCTATTTGACCCCATTCCTTATACCGTCTACGAATAGCAAGAATGTAAAGATCACCCGTCTGCCGACAAGACGACTTCTCGACCATATTTTCCGACCAAATTTATTTTAAAAGAAAATATCTATCAGCAAAACATCGTTATCTCAAAGTTACGGGTCCTTCAATTCCAAATTTGGTTCTTGGTTCACTTCTGAGTGACATAATATTCTATTTGAAGAAGAGAAGAATGATTTGATTAAAACATTTGATCAGCTGAAATTTGATTCACTTCCGTCAGCGAACGTTTTATGAAGTTCACACTCATGTTCTGATTTTTCATTCCTTTGACCTACGGAGTCTCCATTCTGTTCCATTTTCGTAGACGTTGAGCGCTCTCCAAGCCATAAATCATGGAGTGGACTCGCACCCCTTAATTATTGATATACTTAATAGAGTACACCATCACCATACGAATGGTATATCAATAGTTTTTTGTTGGGTTCCGGGCCACGTAGGAATAATAGGGAACGAAGAAGCTGATCGTGCTGCCAAACAAGCTAGTGAGATTCTTCCAGTGTCATCCCAACTCCACATTCGTTCTGATTATTGCTCCGTCATTAAAACTGCAATCTGGAAAGCATGGCACTCCCAATGGATGAACATGGACCACCAAAAACTCTGGCATATAAAAAAAGATGTACGTCCATGGAGCTCTTCGAGTAGGACAAAAGTACTTAATGACGGAACAATAACCCATTCTCGAAGAGAGGAAGTTATTCTTACACGGCTACGGATTGGACATACACGACTTACACGACTTATCTGATGACTTCCCAGCCACGGCAACCTCCTCCTGTTTGTGAAGTCTGCGATTGTCAACTGACAATCCATCATCTTCTGGTTGAATGCCCGTTGTTCATTGCTCCAACCTCAACCGAAATGCCACGAAATCTAAGCGAACTATTGGGCAATGATTCAACACATCACAAAAGGCTGTTCGTTACATTGAAGTCCACATCATTGTACCATCAATGTTTTGTATGTGTACCATCACTTTGTATGTGAAATGATACCATTTTTTTAATTTGTAAAACACACATAAATGTTTGGCGTCAATAACCATAACGGTTGATCACGCCTATTAAAGGAAAAAAAAGAAGTTCACACTCATGTTCTGATTTTTCATTCCTTTGACCTACGGAGTCTCCATTATGTTCCATTTTCGTAGACGACTTCCAAGAACATTCGTACAATGACCCAAGAAGCCTTTTCTAAGGACTTGTGGTAGGGGGGGGGGGGGTCCTTTTGGGCTAGTAAGGATACTTACAAAAGCAATCGCTCCATGGGAACTGGGCAAAGGGCAAATAGACGGAAACATTTTTATACGATTGAAACGTAAACCTTCAAGTTTTGAGGAGGGTTACCTGCTTTTCTTCTTGCTCGATTCCAAATGTGTATTGTTTAAAGTAATAAACCAAAATCCTCTTTGTGATGTATCCTGCGCATTCCTGCTGACCAGATAAGACAAGAGTCGTTTTCATTTGTACCTCAGTGTAGCTCGAGCAGCCGTTATTAAAACATCCGTATTCGCATCTCTTCTTTTTATTCAAAACACCTCAGTTTGGCGACGAGGGTAAAACGTGAAGTTTTTGAACTTTTTTTCGATCGTGGAGTGTTTCCTTCCAGTTTAAGTTTATGTCGGACTCTGAAGATAACGGTAATGGCGACTTCAGTAAAACGGTGCGTGTATCGTGGGTGTACACTCTCTCCAAACCTGAGTTAATCACTCTACTTCGGTCAATTTACGTCGATGAAGATTTAGACTCATTGTCATTCGAAAAGTTACGTAAGTACGCAGTCGAGGCGGTAAGGGACGGACGTCTAATTAAACCGGAACCTAGCAAAGATTTAATCACACGAACCATGAGTGATTCGCGCTCAAACATTTACTTCAAATTGGGCAAGGACAAGTGGTCAGCATTTGAAGAACGTTTGGAGTTGTACTTTATTGCACACGATGTGAACAAAAACAAGCAAGTAGCCGAATTATTGATCAAGGTTGATGAACAGACCTACACGCTCATTCGTTCGTTGTGTTCTCCAAAAAAACCGAAAGATATGTCTTACGATGAACTAACTTTATTGGGGAGAGAACACTTGGAACCAGTACCATCAGAAGCGATGGAAAGATGTACTTTCAATCGAGCCCAACAAGCACGAACAGAATGTGTGTCGGATTTTATCGCTCGTTTGAAACGATTGGCTTTGTTCTGCAACTTTAATAATTTGGAAGAGGCGTTACGTGATCAAATAGTATGCGGTATACGAGACCAAGAAACCCGAGAAGAGCTTTTTCGAACACCTAACTTGACGTTCAAAAATGCAGTTTCCTTGGCGTTGGCTCGAGAATCAGCCATGAGGGATGCAAACAAGGCTAAAGAGATAAATCAAAGTCCTAAAATTCATGAAGCAGAGTTGAACAATCTCACTCACGTTCGCAAATCTCCTAATAGTACACGTAATTATCAGAAACAGAGGTCGAGTTTCAATAAAAACCAGCAAGGGCACTCGCAACGTCCTAAGTTTACAAATCCAAATAACGAGGACAGATTCCGTGGTAAACATAACTCTACAACTAACGACGCTGTTTGCTACTGCTGTGGGTTGCCGAATCATTACGCCCGTGATTGCTCACTTAACACGAAAATCTGCGAATTTTGTGGTATAAAGGGACATGTAAAGGCCGCATGTTTCAAGAAAAATCGTAACCGTCATAATGGAAATCGCAAACGTAATCATCGTGTAAATCATCTCTCCGAAGATCAGCCGAATGATGATTCACAAGGACAAGTAATTCCTGAGGATGATGAGGACCTCCAATCAACCGATTTCTTCCCTCTCAACCCGGGTGTCGATGAGGACAAAGTGAGTCGTATGAGCGAAACGGAGTTATACAACACAGGTACTTCTCATGACGTAATTAAACCGTTTGTAGTCGATCTTACTGTCAATGATATTTCAATTGAGATGGAAGTGGATACTGGTAGTTTAGTTTCTGTAATATCAGAAAGAGTTAAGAATTCTCTATTTCCGACTTCAAAATTAGCAAAGGCTAATTTGGTTCTTAAGTGTTACAATGGAGTTAAAATTCTTCCTTTAGGAGTCATGATAAATGTTTCAGTAACGTATTGTAATTGTAAACGTAATTTGAATTTATATGTTTTGCAAGGCTCAGGCCCAAATTTAATTGGTCGAAATTGGCTATGTGCTTTCAATATGTTCCCTCCATTTAGCAGTATTAATGATAGTGAAAATTATGAAACTAGTATGTTTCATCACGCTGCTAAGGAGAATGAAATCTTGACATTTTTGAAATCAAAGTATCCTTCTCTTTTTTCGGAAGAACAAGGTAATTATATGGGTCGTAAAGTTAAATTGGTATTCAAACCTAATACCATACCTGTACAGCATAAACCATATCATGTACCTTTTGCTCTAAAAGAAAAAGTTTCCAATGAAATTCAAAGATTAATTAATGCAGGAAATTTGGAAGAAGTGAGTATTAGCGCTTGGGCTACTCCAATTATTCCAGTGTTGAAATCTAACGGAGATGTACGATTATGTGGAAATTTCAAGTTAACAGTTAATCCAAATTTGAATGTGAAGAGACATCCAATACCTACTAAAGAGCAAATTTTTCATATTTTAGGAATTGGAAAAAAATGGTCGCAAATAGATCTAAAACATGCATTTATGCAATTTACAATAGATGAGGCTTCCCGAGATGCATTAACGATCATTACTGAAAATGGATTATACAGGTACATAAAATTGCCCGAAGGAATAGCATCCAGTCCTGGGGAATGCCAAGATATTCTTGAAGAAATCCTTAGAGGTATTCCTAATGTTGCTATCTACCTCGATAACATCTATTGTACGGGTAAGAGCGATAGTGAGCATATCAATACGTTGGATCGAATTTGTTTCAAGCTTAACGCAGTTGGTATGAAGGTTAATTCCAAGAAGTGCGATTTCATGGAATCTAAATTGGAAGTGTTAGGGTTTTTCCTTGATAATGAAGGGTTGAAACCTTCTCCATCCAAAATTCGAGCTATCATAGATGCACCTACTCCGAAAAACGCGCGAGAACTGAAAGCCTTTTTAGGATTGGTGATCTATTATGAGAATTTTTTGAAAGATAGAGCAGCTAAACTAAAACCGTTATATTCATTATTGAATAGTAAAGTTGAATGGTCTTGGGATCGTCACTGTCAAGAGTCCTTAGATTGGGTGAAACAGGAAATTTCTTCCGATAAAATTTTGACAATGTACGATCCAAACAAACAGTTAGTTTTAGCTTGTGATGCAAGTTTCTACGGTTTGTCCGCTATTTTGTCGCATCGATTCGATTCTGGCATAGAAAAACCAATAAGTTTTGCTTCAAAAATTATACCTAAAAACGAATTGCATAGAGCAATTTTGGATAAAGAAGCAGCTGCAATAGTTTTTGGATTCAAGAAGTTTTATCAGTTTATATACGGGACTGAAATAATTTTAAAAACAGACCATGAACCTCTTAAATTTATTTTTGGAAAAGCAAAAAAACAATCTTTGATTTTACAAAACCGACTGTTAAGATGGAGCTATTTTTTATCTAGCTTCAATTACAAAATTGAAGTAGTTCGATCATCAGCTAATGGTAACTGTGACGCTTTGTCAAGATTACCGGTCGAAGATGACATTCCGATCTTTAACACCGAATTTTCTTGTTTGTTCTATATAAGTCAAGGATTAGGAAAGACAATTACGTTCAAAAGTATTGTCGAAGCATCAACAAATGACTTACTGCTGAGGAAAGTAATTTCGTGGGTCATAAACGGGTGGCCTGAAAATGACAAAAATTTTAGTTCTGATGAGAGAAACTTTTATTCAGAACGTCAGCAATTGTCAGTTGAACAGCATTGTTTATTCTGGGGAATCAGAATAGTAATCCCTGAATCGCTGAAACCGTCAATCCTTCAACTCTTACACGAATCACACTTAGGAATGGTCAAGATGAAATCTGTTTGTCGGTCTTATTTTTGGTGGCCTAATGTGGATCGTGACATAGAGCAAGTGGCCAATACCTGCACTTTCTGTCGAATAAATCGGAAAGATCCTCCTAAGGTCAATATATGTCACTGGCCATATCCGCATAAACCATGGAGTAGAATCCATACAGACTTTTTAGGACCTTTTTATAGTAAAATGTTCTTATTGATTATTGATGCCTATTCTAAGTGGCCGGAAGTTGTTGACATGGGTAGCAATACTAAGGCAGAAAAATTGGTCAAAGTTTTCAAAACCCTATTTTCACGTTTCGGTCTACCCGACCAAGTAGTAAGTGATAACGGACCGCAGTATAGAAGCGATTGTTTCATTTCTTTTTTATCTGAATTTGGGGTCAAACAAACGTTTTCTCCAATACACCATCCCGCAACAAATGGAGCAGCGGAAAATTTCGTTGGCATCTTCAAAGACAAAGTAGATAAAATTTGTAAATCTGGGAAAAATTTAGAACAAGCTGTAAATTTGTTTCTCTGGGCAATGGTTCATTGCAGTACTGGGAAAACACCAGCGTTTTTGATGTATAATAGAGAACTCAAAACTCGATTTGACTTATTACACCCCATAGACTCAAGTGTAACGGTCGATCGTAAACAATTTGAACGTAATTCGAAAGTATCATTCTTGAGGAATCCTTTGTTTTCTGAAGGGGATAAAGTACAAGTGAAGGATTATAGGAAGAATGAAGGTAAATGGGCAATCGGAGTTTGTAAAAAAAGATTGTCACCTGTCACATGGTTGATAGAACTTGAAAACGGTGACATATGGAAACGTCATATAGATCAAATGAATAAATTAAGTAACAATAAGACAGATCTAAATAATGTACTTAGGCGTTCAGAACGATTGAAAAATAAAATTTGATGTAATATTCACAACTAGCTGAAAAGCCTACTAAAAGTAGGCAAAACGCTTCTTCCGACTCACCCCGCATCCCACTCCCTCCGGCTCCTCCCGCCTCCGATTACCCCCTCCCGCCCCTCCGACTCGTCCCGCCTCCCACGACCCCTCCGTGCATACGTACGTACGTACGTACGGTTGGCGTTTTATATTATTAGATGTGTAACATTGAAGAGAAAGTGTTATACTTATTTGAAAATTATGTTTATACTATCTTTATTATGTATGGAATCATTTTTGGATCAAAATATCACAAATTTATTTAAATTTAAAATGTTGGAAAATGGAAATTTTGTAAGAAATTTTATGTTGTACTCTATGGAAGTTTGTTTAATTTTTATGAATTTTGAATTTAAAAAGGGGGAAATTGTGATGTATCCTGCGCATTCCTGCAGACCAGATAAGACAAGAGTCGTTTTCATTTGTACCTCAGTGTAGCTCGAGCAGCCGTTATTAAAACATCCGTATTCGCATCTCTTCTTTTTATTCAAAACACCTCACTCTTGCTTTGTGTTTTCATTTTCAAAAAATTAACGCATTTTGGAGTTTCAGCCTTGTCTAGAGGACATTCGGCTGTAATGTGTGGTCCAGCACATTTCACCAACCACTGGACTTAGTTAGTGCTGTTAAAGTGCAGTTATAGCTCAGTGTTGAAGATTCTGTTATGAGAAGGGACTGCGTTTTACTGTAAACGGGCTCTCAAGAAGTGTAATAATGATATGTAATATTGCTAGATGGATTGTATTTAATATTCAGTTGCAATAATAAATCACGTTATAAAAATAAAAAATAAAAATTTTCAAAAAAGACGAAAATTTGCAAATGTGAGCTTTGGATAGAGGATAAATAATTATCGAACATCACTATGCCTAGTTGAAGAATACAGAAAGTTGCAGTGACTATCTAAAACATGACCATTATCATAACATTAATTCAGGTAGGGTACATTTTTAAAAATTTTGTTTGATAGTCACTGTACCTTGTTTGTCGTGTGTCCCAATTTCCATCGTCCGGTTACTTTTGAATTATTTTAACTTTCACCACATCTTCATGAACTCACGCTCCCATTTTTTGTGCGCATAAATTCAAATGCTTTAGGTTTTTTCTCCTTGGAATCTGCATTATACAAGAACCGAACATTTTCCTCCAGTATTCCCAAGAGAAATTTGTTATTCCCGCCCTTTTTATTCATTTTTTATTCCTTTTTCGCACAGGAGGGATGGATGTGTGACGTCACTTGGGAGCAACATGTATTTTTGAAAGATCCCCCTCCTTCGCTGTTGTGTTATGTGCCTACTCGTTGTTTTGTCTCAGCCGTAAATGAGAGTGGTAGTGGCAGTATCCCACTCTTATTTAGATGAGTCGGAGAACGATTTAAAAAATTGTTTTGTGTGTTGTGTGTAATACGCTGTGCTCATGGGTCCGAAATTTTGATTCCAAGGCATGGAACAATCAACCATGAAGTCACTCCACTAACCATGTGAATAAACAGAAGAATAAACTACGGGTTCATAATAAGTTCCTAACACAATCGTGATTAACTAACCTACTTAGTTTGCTTCCTGTTTCTTTGTGACAATGAGTAGGAATTCCCATTTGTAATTGAAATGAGTGGAAATCGTCAAAAGAAAAGTAAGTAAAGTAAAAAGTAAAGAACAATAACTATCTCAAGTTGAATTTTCGTCCAATTGCCATTTCTGGCATCGCGAACGTCACCAGCTGTCTATTTATTGCCTCGCCCGCTCAAGTGGAGCGGGGTTCACCACTGGCCCAACGCGAAAAATGATCAATACCTGCCGACTAGCCTTAACTTAAATGATCTCATTAGAACTGGTTCAGTAAAGGTAACGGTTCAGTAAGGTAACGGCCGTTGGTTAAAAAGAAGCCTTTTTGAAACTTTTGAAAGATGCTACCGTATGCTACGGTACTAAATTTTGTTACAACTCGTGCCTGGCACATTTCACAAAAAATGTTCACAAAAAAATAACAATACTTAATAAAGAAAATAAATAAATAAAAATAATTGAGCCCCCTAGATTGAGAAAAGAAGCTAACGTTGGATTCATTGCAAGGGTTATCTGGTCTAAGTTTGTTGCCGTTGAGTAATATCGCTATATATGGAGCGTTCAAAGAGCTGCGGATGACCGCAACTGCGGACGGTCCTATCTGAAACCAGGAAGGACAATTGGAGCGGCTTGCGAAGACAATGGTCGTTCTGCCCCCGGCTGCCACACAGCCAGACATTTCCATAACAAATTCGCTGTTATCGCTTCTATACCCTCTATGAACATCCAGGGCCTCGCAAACCCTCGAATATCACGTCTCTTTCCTCCCACTATACTAGGTAAATATTTACGGTCGAAATTTACGGCTAATGATTAATTATCTTGTGGGGTGGGCGCATTAATCAAGAGGAGTATTAGTTCGGCATCAGTTTGTTTTTGTTCTGTTGTCTCATCCCTTTCTCGGCTCGCAAATATTCTGTCTACGGCCACCACTCAGTTTCATCTACCCTGGTGATATTCATTCCATTTTTGGCTGATTTCAAAACACCCAGAAACAATAATGAAGAAATTTCTCAGTGAGTGCAGCAATTTGGTACAAACACCTTCGAGGGCTGCTATACTAATAAAACATGATACGATGTCAGATCAGTATGATAAACATTGAAGTTTTTAAGCGACGCTCTGTACACGTTATGCCATTATATTACCTCATGGGGCAAACCATACTTCTCATAATAAAGTGAAATTAACAGCAAACGATCACACAGGGGGAATTATGAGTTTTGTATTGCTCTTTCGTCACATTACCCTGATAATGAGAGTATGCATATTCATTCTATCTGAAAACATTGTAATTAATATTTTTTTCGTGTTTACTGGTGTTCAATATCATTATTCTGACGTCGTTCCGTTTTGTTTTGTGTTTTGTTGCATAAAAGGTTTTATTTTATTATTTTTAATTACAAAGATTACACTTACTTAACGAATAAATTGCTGAACCTATTTTCTTCAATCTCGTGGCCCATCCAGGTCCTCGCAAACCCTCGAATATCACGTCTCTTTCCTCCCACTATACTAGGTAAATATTTACGGCTAATGATTAATTATCTTGTGAGGTGGGCGCATTAATCAAGAGGAGTATTAGTTCGGCATCAGTTTGTTTTTGTTCTGTTGTCTCATCCCTTTCTCGGCTCGCCAATATTCTGTCTACGGCCAACATTTGGTTTCATCTACCCTGGTGATATTCGTTCCATTTTCGACTGATTTCAAAACACACAAAAGACAAAAATGAAGAAATTTCTCAGTGAGTGCAGTAATTTGTTACAAACAACTTCGAGGGCTGCTATACTAATAAAACATGATACGATGTCAGATCAGTAAGATAAACGTTGAAGTTTTTAAGCGACGCTACGAGCTAGGTACACGTTATGCCATGATTTTACCTCATGGGGCAAACCATACTTCTCATAACTAAGTGAAATTAACTGCAAGCCATCACACAGGGGGAATTATGAGTTTTGTATTGCTCTTTCGTCACATTACCCTGATAATGAGAGTATTCATATTCATTCTATCTGAAAACATTGTAATTAATGTTTCTTCTGTTTTTACTGGTGTTCAATATCATTATTCTGACGTCGTTCAGTTTTGTTTTGTGTTTTTTAATAAAAGGTTTTATTTTATCATTTTTAATTACAAAGATTACACTTACTTAACAAATAAATTGCTAAACCTATTTTCTTCAATCGCGTGGCCCTGTTCAAAAGCGAGAACTGACAACGCATTACCAACCCGAATTTCGTCGGAAAGAAATTATTGTATGAAGTTTACTCGCGATGCTATCGTGAGCGCTATTTTACACACTACTTTGGTAACCTCGATTTTGAAATGGAACCGTGTTGGCCATTACAGGAAGGCTATATCTATTCCGTTATAACCGAATGCTGCTCGAATGGCCTTACACGGTTCAGAGTAATAGCATTAGCATCACCTGAATGGCGTGATCGGGCGATGGCGGGGGAGGGGGTGTAGGATGCTTCAACAACTCTGCCCTATATAATCATGTAGCAACACTGATCAATAAAAGGTAGCTGTTACATTCTTACAAGTCCGAGGTAGCGAGGTAATATTTTTTTACTTCACATTATTTATTAGGGGCCTTAGCTGCAGCTCGACCCAGTTGTGGAAACCTACTCGTATTCTAATAAAAACGGAGTCAAGTAGGACGTAGTCTATGTCCACGAAGTAATGAGTTAACAAATTGAATCGATTTCGACGGTCATCATCAGTAACAAACAAGAAGTTGTTTCAACTTGCGAGCTGAAAGTTTGATTTTGGTAACTTTTTCAACCTTGAAATTCCCATTATTCTGAGACTCACAATTCATGGTTGCCAACATTAGAATATCCCAACGGTATCCAAAGTTAGTTTAGAGAATTGAACCGTTGCTGATCTTCGAGTCTACATAATGCGGCAGGAAGCAAACTTAAAATCGATCAAACTGTTGCACGTGTGTCTTCGAGGTCCACATTCATTTTGGAATGTACTTACCACAGTAAAGATTCTTCATTATTGCTGTGTGGAAATGGAGAACCTGAGAAATAGTTATCCACAACAATCTTGATTGCATTTTTTAGGAAGTTCCCACACTAAGACTTGGGGTTCTTTATGCGATTGATCTGGGGTGAAGGAGAACAACACTCAACACGAAAAATAACCAAGTACTAATCCGTTTTAGACCATTCTGAATCCAAATCCACGAAAAAAAACCATGGGTACTAATGAGTACTGTTTCTGTGAGTGTGAGTGACAAAATCTTGTGTACATACTCTGCCCAGGCCTTATCCTCCATCCGATTTACGAGATTTTTTTTTGTCCGACGTAGAAATGTGGTCGAATGCGTTACTAATGATTTGAAAAGGTGTGATATTCATTCTGCAACATGCGATGAATTTGGATGAAGAACATCCAAATTACCAACCTAGTCTTGGAACGTAGTATCTATGAGTTTCATGCTGTAGACATGCTTTAAACTCTCCTCTTAACTATTCTTATTTGTGTTCGAGCTTGTTGAGAGTATAAATCAACATAGACCGTCCGACCAATATTCTCGAGAAGACAATGTAGGTAAACATTTTAAATTTACCCCCGCTTCAAGGAAGAGCATTGTTTATTGGAAAATAATGGTTGTTCATGTTAATGGGTATCACTATGATTTATGAAGTGAATAGGTATTCAATAGATCATCAAATCGTAATTGAGGTCTAACAGATGTTGGGAAGTCAGGGGCCAAACTCTAAACTTAAATTATCACCGCAAAAGAGTACAGATCCACCTTGTATAGACTTTACTCGAATAGCCTTTAGTATCCATTATTTGGATGGAGCATCCTCCTATATGCACGATCCACCACTTTATTCGGGTATTGGTCTTTAGGTGTGGTCTGAAATTAATCTGAATTTCGACAATGGCACAATTTTAAGAATGACCTCCAGACATAAATCATACCAAAAGACCCTCCTCCCATGGGTATCGGACAAACCTGTTGAGATTATAAGAAATGGATTAGTGCGAGATATAACCAAGTTATGTGATATTATCTGACCTCATCCTTCTTTCTATTACGTTCTGAACGGACTGTATGGATAGTCTTGTGATATTAATAATTCGACTCATCAGTGTTCAATAAGTACCTTCCTATGTTAATAAAAGCTGTGGCGTCATTTGTTCAATGCCACTTTTTTGGTTACTCTAAATTCCAATTACATCTCTTAACTTCCTTGCCTATTGATTCAACTGTTCAAAATATATTCACTATCTATTCACACTGTTCATGGATTCAATTTTCACTTTAATACATTTTTATAAGTTGTCACAAATAATTTGTGATTAAACACATTAATAATAATAGGAGACGCATTAGAACTCGCAACTTTGACAGACATCAATACTTCTGCCTCTCTCTACGTTCGCCTTTTATTTTTATTCCCCAGGAATCTATTGGTGTACCTATTCCTTCTACTCTAATGTTCTAGACTAATCTAGTTTTAATGGATGTGAAGGTTACGTGATTCTTCAAAATAGTTCGTTCACGGAGGGCTCACATTGGTTCAGTATTGTCTACAGGAAAAATGTGTGTAGTCAGTGAGAATTGGAATGAAAGGGCCAAAGACGAATTCGTATTCTTCACCTAGATGGCAAAAATGTAATCAGCTCCATTCAACGTACCGTCGAATTCTCCGTTTTCTTAATTCGTTGTTCCTTGAGACAAATAAATGACCTTACCGTTTTAATTAGTGTCTTGAGCTTAAGATCCTGTTCCCTTTTGGGAGATTGGAGATCAGAAAAATACCGTAGATGCGTGTTTAGTACTTTCAAAACCCCGTGAAAAAACCTTCCCAAAGCAATAAGGATTTGGAATTGTGCAACCTCGTCCGAAATTGGCAGAATGTGCGATCGAGTGTGTCACACATCACAAACAGACAAGGCATGGAAGAAATTCGAAGGGGGGGCGAAAAGAATTCCGTGATCCGCGTGAAGGAGGTCGTCGTGTCAACAAGAAGCGGCAACCAATAACTTCCTTCCTTTCGAGGATATTCAATGAAAACTCTATTGCTTCCAGCTTCTCTGACGTTTCATTTCTTACGATCCTTGTACGGCGTAGTCGTCATGTCCTTAGAGTTTCAGAAAAACTACCAAAAGACGTTATAATAACCAGCACCAGGTTTGTGAATTTTGCATTTTACATTCCACTTCATGGTCGAATGATAGCTGATCTGTAGGTTTGGCTGTATTCCAATATTCTCAGGTAGCACAATGTTCGAGTGAAAATGTACTTACGAATTTTGAGGCCTCTCGGTTACACATGTTTTTACGGGGGAATACCTATTCATTTCCGTCTAGTTGTTGTTGGTTTTTATTGGCAACTCATAGAATTCACATAAGTGGAATGAATTATCAATGATGATGAGTGAAAAGAGAATAAAATGCTAATTGGGAGTGGCTTTCCAATGTACAATATGATTGTATCCATGATCCGATCACGACTTCCCAAATTTGAGCTGAGTTGGTAGCGCGAAATAGAGGTTTGAAGACATTTACATTTTTGTACACGCGCAATGGTTTCATGACCTTCATGATCTATCTTTAAAAAAAAGTAAACGAAATCGCACGACAATATATTAGAAGTAAATTAATTAATTTAATCTCAGCCCAAGCGCATTTTCAACTAATAGTACGATCACCATGAAATGCATAAGGAGTAGTTATTTCCTATATACCTAGTGTATTTTAATAAACAATTTGTTTCTAAAAATCGATTTTTTGACGATTTTGTTTGCCTACTACCCTTAAAAATTAAGTTTCATTAGTTCTTTTGTTTACAACGCCATTAAAATCTGATTTTGTCATTCAAATTCGAACTGGCGAAGAAGTGAGTGAAAATCATACACAACTCTAGTTGGTTCATCAACACAGTTCCGGGTTCAGCTGTGGCCGAGCGAGTTCAGGCATTTGTCCCTATATAATGTATTTAATTAAACAATTTATTTCTAAAAATCAATTTTTGACGATTTTTTTTGCGAACTACCCTTAATCAAGTTTCAGTAGTTATTTTGTTTACTACGCCATTAAAATCTAATTTTGTCAATCAAATTCGAATTGGCTAGGAAGTGAGTGAATATCATAGACAACTCTAGTTGGTTTCTCAACACAGTTCCGGGTTCAGCTGTGGCCGAGCGAGTTCAGGCATGTGTCCCTATATAATGTATTCAATTAAACAATTTTTTTCTAAAAATCAATTTTTGACGATTTTTATTTTTTTATTATCAACTACCCTTAAAATCAAGTTTCAGTAGTTCTTTTGTTTACAAAGCCATTAAAATCTAATTTTGTCAATCAAATTCGAATTGGCGAGGAAGAATATCAAATAAGAAGTGAATATCATAGACAACTCTAGTTGGTTTATCAACACAGTTCCGGGTTCAGCTGTGGCCGAGCGAGTTCCGGCATGTGTCACTATATAATGTATTTAATTAAACAATCTTTTTCTGAAAATCAATTTTTGACGAGTCTGTGTACTCAACCACCCTTCGATTTTGATCAAAATGGATAGAGCTCTAAGATAGGAAGTTTTCATATCGCTGGCCCGCAAGAAAAGTGACACATCTCGAAAAATTTGTCACTCTTCCTGACGCTAGACATGACTAAACTATCGTATTTGTGAAATAAAACGAAAATTTAAATTCTTTGTGTTGTGAAACATTTCTTGCGGGCCACCGATATTTCCTCTTTATAAACTAATGTTTTTAGGTGGTTTGAAATGCGAGAAAATAGTGGTACGTCAGGGATTTCATCCGCAGGTTTTTCCCGATGCCTGTTTCTGTCGGCTTATGAAAGATTTTTCGGTGCACGGGGAATTTCTACCCTTCATGTCAAATGTCAGGTTACGGCAAATGATGGATAACCCGAGATCATAGTGGTTTGCTCGCTCAAAACTGCTCAACCGTCGCAACGTACGGCGGACGAATACATTTTATTGTTACATACATATTTTTTCTTTCTACCCCGAAATTTTTATTATTGAAAGTAATAAATACAAGTCGAGGACCTACTTGCTAATGGACTTTATTTGCATTTCCTAGTCGTCCCAAGTGAGGTTAATTGCCAACACCCTCGCGATCAACCCCTACTGGCTCATTTACAAGCCTCACCGACGGCGAAGTCGGTACGTGACTCAATGTGACCCGCTACCTCACGTTCTTCCTCTTTAGGAAAATGATGATATTTTTAATGTTCATTAACCCTCTTTATCTAGTCAACTATCTGTATCTATGACACCGGTTTTGGGATTAGTTGGTGTTTGAGATTTGAGCCTTTTCATTCAACGCCAAGTTTTTTTGTTTGTTACAGGAACTCATTAATGTTGTAATGTATTTTTTGAGTACTATTGAATTTCAACAGACTAAAGACGAATTTTTGATTTATTATTAGATTCCACCTATCAACAAATTATTACGATCCCCTGATTACCTACTTCATATCATAATATTCCTGAATGATCCTGTATATTTTGCTTTCGAGTCTACCAAAGGTAGCGGAAGGTTTTAACTTTTTAAGGTTGAAAAAAAAGTTCTCCAAAATCGAAATTTCCACTCGCGTTTTACGTTTTAGACCTTCCTGAACGATTTCGGTTCCGTGTCTGTCTGTCTGTGAGTCTGTGTGTCTGTCATGAAATCCTTGTAACCGGCAGAACTATACGAAGTTATTGTCCGATTTCGATGAAATATTTAGAGATTGTGCGGGTTGGCGTGTAGTCGGTCCCCTATGAAAATCATCACCCCCGGACTGATAGTAGTCACGCGCAAACGTGAATTCCTTGTAACAGCCATAACTTCCACATTTTCTATCCGATTTCGATGAAATTTTCAGGAATTATGCGGATTAGGTTGTAGATGGACCCTACGAAAATCGTTGTCCCCAGACTGATAGTAGCCACTGCGTAAGCGCAAACGTCAATTCCTTGTAACAGCCATAACACTTACATTATTCATCCGAATTTGATGAAATTTTCTAGGATTGTTTGGATTGGCGTGTAGACAGTCTCCAATGAAAATCATCACCCCCAGACGAATAGTAGTTGCTGCGCATGCACAAACGTGAATTCCTTGTAACAGCCTTAACTTAACTTCCACATTTTCTATCCGATTTTGATGAAAATTTTAGGGATCATGCGGATTAGGTTGTAGTGAAAATCATTGTCAGACTGATAGTAGACACTGCATATGTGCAAACGTCAATTCCTTGTAACAGCCATAACTTCTACATTTTCCATCCGATTTCGACAAAATTTCTCAGGATTGTTCAGATTAGGGTGTAGATGGTCCCCTATGAGGATAGTGGGAGGTACTTGGAGATTGATGTTTGAGATTAACTACTATGCGTAGGATCATCTGTACAGTCGCGTTATTAATACGAGGAAGGATTTTCTCTTCTATCCCTGTCTCATTTGTTCAGGAGAATTGGTTTATTCTTGTATTTTATGAAAGATGGTTCGAGAGTACACTGTTGGTTAGTTTGATGAACTGTTCAACAATCCTTCAGCTTGTTTCATTCCCCCTTTTTCTTTGATGCAACTTTCCAACATGCGAATTAAAGTAAATAAATACATTACTATGTGGAAAATCAATCAAGATTTCATTTGAACCTCAACTTTGTAATTCTGATACTCGATTGATGCTGTTAAAACAATAGATAACTCAAGGGGACTATTATAATCTCATCGGAAGTTACTCATCCGGCTAGTTTCTAGTAGAAACGAAGGAATCTATCTAGGGAAGAAATTGAGTTTATCGAGGTAATCTAATAGTTATTCTGATTCAATTTAAGGCCAGTTCACACTGTGCAGGGCAGGACAAGGGCCGGTAAATGTCTTCCTCGTTCTTCGCTCGGGCACTTGGCAGGCAGAGCAATCGTTCAATCCATATGATGCTGTCAACAACAACACTAATAAAATTAGCTTCGCTACTTGATGAAGAGGAGGAAGAGAGAAGAGTTCGCCGAGAACGTGTATGGGTCCACAACATTTTGAAGAATAGAAAGCAGGAATGAGAGTTTCGTACGTTGTTTGGAAGACTGGTTGGTGAAAACTAATTCCACCAATATTTTATATGTCTACCTACGATTTTTCTAGGTTAGTTGTTTTTTGCTGCCTTCAATAGAAGGTAGCATAAAGAAATCTAATACAACTTTTCGTGAGAGCATAACTCCAGCAGAAAAGTTGGGTTGATGACTTTGGCAAATAAATATTACACATAATTATTATATATTAATATATATTTTATTATTAATATTATACTAATATGTGTATGCATGACACAACTCACAAATCTCGCAAAAACATGCACTTCTGACAGGAAGGGAGGCAACATGGGAGTCATCAATTCCGGACGGCGCGGCGCGAGATTGTGAACTACAGGATTACGAGTACTTTTACATTAGCTCGATGAAAACCGAGACTTGCCCAGTCTTTGCCTTGTCCGTGTGGTGTGAACCAGCCTCTAGAATGCTCGGGACATTTATTTCCGAGTAATTGATTAAACGAATCATTGGTTTGGCATTTAAGCTGAAATGGTACAATGAAAGCTCGAGTGTAGGCGGTCCAAGTGCTTGTCTATGCGGAAAGATGCTCGAGTTAGTGCAGTTGAGAAATTCCTTTTTCCCTCCGACTAGTGGCAGCTGAACCGGAAAATTCTCTCTACGCCAGTTCTTGAACAGAGTCGCCCGTTTTCCTCTACGTTGCCCCGCTGAGATGGGACAAACTAATCTCAGTTGCATAGAGTTGTCTCCGCCTATCGATGGGAGTGCTCTACCGTAACAGTGAGGGCTAACTTGGAAAAGGGCCGACGGGTAAACATTCCTGAAGAGTTTCGGGCACTATCCAAAGCCCCCCCAAAGGGCCAATTATCAAATTGACCGAATGGTGCCTTTGACTCGCTAAGACGCTTTCCGACTTCCTCTCCGCTACAACCAGAATTCACTGGGCATTTAGTTTTAGGATAATAATATTCTCGAACTGGAAAGTCATGTAGTCGTACAGATTCAGATAGCAAATATGTAATGTATTTAAATCATCTAATAAAGTCTGAAAAGAGGATTAGATAAAGTATATTTATGTAAATATAAGTTTAGTTGGTTTCTTCAAACCCTGTAAATTAATTCTCACTAATCGTTTTTATCATCTAAAACGTTGTTGTTTCCTCTTTATTTTGTCTCTCTTGAACCTCTCCTAGTCCAGGAATAGTTTCCAGATTCCAGGCTCGTGTGTTTGGACGGCCTCTGCGCCAAGGATGTTTTGTGGCGGGGGTAAGTTGTCTCTCGTGCAAAGTGTACACTACTTGGAACAAACGCCCCGATCTTTCACCCTTCTGCCACTGGTCCCGCAATATCGATTCTCTTGCGGTATAGCACTTTCCTGCTTGTGTCCGATGGGTTAGTAAGAGCCCCCCTAATTTATTTATCACTCTTGGCGTGAATTCTCTGGCCTCCGCAGTTGTCATCATTGCTGAAACTGTTAAGGTTAAAATGAGTGATTCTTTGGTTTATTCTTTCTACTGGATTTTACTTGGATTTTACTTTTCTACTGTAGCTCAAATTTTAACGCCTTCTTTTTTTCAACAAATAGGTGGGTACTTTCGCTCCCTCTTCTAACTAGATTGATCAGAAAAGCCTTGGCGAGGGATACTCGGATACAGGGATACAACTGTACTTGTTTTAACGTTAGGAAACAATCCGGGAGTTAGAAAATCCCGTAGACCAGCTACACTATCACTGCTGCCCAATAAGCCACTTACGGGATGTGTAACAGATTTTTTCCATGATCAGTATATAAATACCAATATTATCAGAAAGACACTTTAATTTACTATGTTTCTTACTTAGTTCTGCGAGCTCTGACTATCGTTTTGTAGGTTGTACACGACGATACTACTGCAGGGATTCGAAGAATTACGCTGAGTAGGTACAAGGGTCACAGGATTGCACGCTCATTCTCATGGCTAAACTGGTAGGTTAACTATAATCAGTGAATGGAAGTCATCATAAATAACAATCACCTACATTTTGGTTTATAATTAATCTGCAATATTGAATAGAAATAAAAATTGTTAACGCCCTCGCAAAAGACTGTTCTTTGAAGGAAACGGACCTAAAAATTCCCTTTTCAATTTCAGCTGATCAAATTAATGCGACCATTGTTCTAGGGATGTCCCCAAAGTATCGATACTTTTTCCCCTGATATATATCGTGGTATCGATACTTTTTTTCCAGTATCGGAGGCGATACTTTTTTACCACTCACATTAGATAAAATGCTATCTACTTTTTATCTCCCACATTAAATGAAAGTCTCGAATTTGAGTAGGTACCTCTTTCTCTACGTAGATTGTTGGGAGACCAACCACTTCAACAAACTAAACTAAGATGATGTACCACCACCTCCAGCTTTCTATGATAACCTGCTGTCCTCCATCATCTAGGAAGGGCCACCAAAATGTCAACCCAACCAAGAACAATACGAAAACAAGTGCCTAAACAAAAAAAAATGAGTGATTTATTGTTTAGTTCATTCTACATTAATTATTATCCTCGCGATGGAGAGATGTCACACTGATGGAGAGAAACATAAAAGGCATTTTCACCCATTTTTGTGAAAGTATCGATACTTCAAAATATCGATACTTTTTGAAAGTATCGTATCGATACTTTTTGATACTTTCTAGATGTATCGATAGGATATTATATCGATACTTTTGAAGTATCGGACATCCCTACATTGTTCGCTTCATTGAAATGGGTTTTGTGTTGTACTCAGTTGTGTGTCCTTAGCAACCAAGAATTAAATTACTTAATGAAGGCACCCAAAACTCTCAGATAGCGATGTTATTGCCAGTAGGTAGTAGTTTAATGAAAAAGTCTCTTGCTATGCAGACAGGTGATCTATACAGTGAAATAATAAACCAAGGTTAGTGTAATGCTACGTGTCAAGCTCTTGTGTAATTCGAAAGAAAAGGCTGCAGATTTATTAATTATTGGTACCAGTTTCTTTCTTTGAATATAGTTTCATATCAGTCAGTTGTGCTTTGCTGGGAACCAAGAACACAGCTCTCGAATAGCGATGTTTTGATGGTAGGTCTTTTATGGTTTAGAATTAACTTGATAGTGAACCTTGCATAGTTGGTAGGTACTGACAATGGCAAAGCTGCCATCTTTGCAGATGGCTATCTAAACACAAAAATGTATAAACCGTTGTTATAATAATAAATAATTTTCAGAGTTTTTATTGAAGAGCAGGTTAAATGGCAAATACTTATCCATTTAAATCATTTACTGTATTGTTACTGAAGTGCTCGAAATTTTAGTGATTACTTGTTGCTTATCAGTTATTGTTCTTCTTATAGTTGTCCATTCTCTAAATCCTTGAACCTGCTCTTCCAGTTGCCTTCATAAAATGCAATTTCAGAGTAAAAACTCACAGGAGAACTTTCAATTGTAAACTACAATTCAACTGGAATCTCTTAATACGTGCTTTTACCTCCCGTGTATCACAAGGCACTAATTAGCGCTACCGCTTCTGGTCCGTGTTTATTTTCATTTACGCACATTCAGTCGTGAACTTGCATAGCTTTGGCTGCTCTGTCTCGGTACCCACTGTTTTTTCTTGCTCGATTTCATGGGTTAATTATTTTTGAAAATAACGCTCTTGTAAACATGATCCT
Organism: Apolygus lucorum; assembly: GCA_009739505.2. Classification (NCBI taxonomy): domain Eukaryota; kingdom Metazoa; phylum Arthropoda; class Insecta; order Hemiptera; family Miridae; genus Apolygus; species Apolygus lucorum. The sequence continues at coordinate 73,458,390 of CM019176.2, read as the reverse complement.
TCCTTCAACATTACTTTCTCGCGATCTAAAAGCCCAATTTAGTTTGGGGCAATATTTAGTTTGTTGTAGAATATATTGCTTGTTGATTTTATCACGATCCCATCAGTTGGAACCCAGTACATATTTCGGGAATCACTCTAGCTGGAGATTTTAAGGAATTCCACTTTGCCGTTCTTACTCTACCCGGCTTGGTCCGAAAACTTTAAGATATTATATCTACACTATTATTATATTTAGGTACATATTACATCTAGATATTAATGCTACCCGAATCTTTGAGATTCTGGTGGATAGGCTAGAATAATAACACTATCGACATTATTTTGTAATTACTTCTATTACATGTAATCGATAACTTGTACCCGACATCATATTACTGCTTGTGTATGTTCATCATCTGAGTTCAGATTAATGGTATTGCATTATCTACCTTGCTAAATATGGTTAATGTTATCAGTTTAACTCCTCCGTATTCTCACATGGTGTGAAACTATTCTTCTTGAATGTTAGGTAATCTGATGAAGCCACGAAGGTGTAATCGCGTCAGGAAACTCGTGAGGAATCTTTTGAATAAATTAGGTCAGAGAAAAGTACACATCGGCGAGGCAGCACGTGGAGTCTGTACATGTTTACCTTCACTGTGAGGCACAACGCATAGTAAAATAAACAGCAGCACTGTGAGTTCGGGATAAGCTAGAGACCTCGGCTACTGAGCTGCTGGGCGGAACGAGCATCCATTATTTATAAGTTAGGAATGTACTAACGAGAACGACTCTGCCTCAAGTGATTTGAGAAGGACTCAAATTATTTCAGCTAGCTCCTTGTCTTTCATTTACTCGTTTTGGTTAATTATCTATCTTTGTTGCAATCGAGTAAATTCTGCATCGCCATTACCTTCGTAAGCGAATCTTATTCATAGTGACTGTTTCCGATTCAACTTCAGAATTGATATAAATTCATTATTCCACATGATTTATGTTGATTCGGTTCCAAAATTGAAAATAATAAATTTTAATGTTTTCGAAAGTGAATCTAGAAGGTGTTTTTTATCTCTAGAATTTCATCTATTAGATTACATTTTATGGTGACAGGATATTTTATTTGAACTCGTTATATTCTGATATGGAGTCAATGAATGGTAGAGTAGATCAAGCTAGGGAGAGTCAGTCTGAAACAAGAAGGAGACAAAACGAGTTTGAGGATCAAATTCATCAAGATAGCTCGCGTGACTGTCAATGTTCAACATTGTCTGGAAGAAGGCCGAATCAGAGGGAGATTTTCCAAAGCCATCCAAGCACTTCCAAGTTCCCGATTCCCGCGCCAAGAAAGAACTTGTCGTCTTCAGCCAGCCAGGTTCCAGCGAAACGCCTAAGAGAACAAAGTCCACAGAGAACTCGTCAAGAAAGGACCTCGGAAGGCAGGATAAGATCAACAGAGAGTAAAGTGAACATTCCCGTAACTTCACTAGAATACTTTGTGGCTCGTCAATCAGACGGTAAGGACTTGCCTAAATTTAGCGGTGAACCAAGGGACTACCTTATATTTATAAGTCAATTTAGACGATCTACAAAGTTATGCGGATATTCCAATGAGGAGAACTTGGGCCGACTACAAAAGTGCTTAACAGGGGAGGCCCGTGAAGCAGTTTATGCGCTATTGGCGCTACCAGATAGTGTTCCTCAAATTCTACGAATTCTAGAACGTAGGTTTGGGCGTCCAGAATACGTTATTGGTGAGATGGGTGGTCGTCTCAGGAGTATGCCAGAATTGAGAGAGAACGATTTTGCAGCCATTATAAAATTCTCGTCAGAAGTGCAAAATTACGTTACGTCTGTCGCCACTCTTGAGTGCGGCGATTATCTTATTGAACCTTCAATGGTGAACTGCTTAGTGAAGAAGCTACCACCATCTGTTAGAGTAAAATGGGGGGAATACTTGTGGGCCACGTCCAAGTTTGCTACTCCTCGAGTAAATGAGTTGTCAGAATGGTTACAACAAAGAGCTGAGGCTATGAGTTACATTCTGTACGAACAACGTCCCCGTAATCTAAGGGAGTCAGGAGCGAAGGTAGGAGAGAAGAATGAAGCTACTTCTCCGGGTATAGTCAATGAAACATTGCTTCATAAAGTTGGTGAAACCCGAGCTTCTCTTAGGGGAAGTCATCAAATGCACGGAATAGATGGGTGTAAAGAAAATAGTGGAAAATGGGAAGCACAACACTCACACATGGTGAGTGGGAGCGGCAAATGTAAGGCGGTTGTCAAAGTATTACCTGTACGTCTTCATGGACCTGATGGTTCAGTAGACACGTATGCTCTACTCGATGACGCTTCAACCATTACCATGATGGATAACAGTCTAGCGAAGAAATTGGGACTAAGAGGACTACCACTACCACTTTCCTTAGAGTGGACAGGAGCAATGACTCGGTATGAGTCCAAATCAGAGCAGGTGAAGTTGCAGATCTCAAAATGTGAAGTTGGTAGCAAAAAATACTCACTCCACAAAGTCCGAACTGTAGATAGATTATGCTTGAGGCCCCAAAATGTCGACGTAAACCGAATAGCCAAACGTTGGCCTTTTGTGTTGAAAGGTGAGGTGGCGTCCCTGAAGAATGCTCAACCTCAAATCATAATTGGTCAAGATAATTGGCCGCTTCTGATATCCCGAAAAATATTTCATGGGCCATGGAATGGTCCCATAGTGTCAAAAACATGGTTAGGGTGGGTCCTGCACGGCAAGTTGTCTCAAAAATATTCGGAGGAAGCCGAAAGATCACATTTCCATTATGTGCATTGGGAGGATATTGAGTCGATAGAAACGGACGAAGATGAACTGGAGGATACCGAACAAGAGAAAAATAGAGGGCTCAGGAGGAATGAAGTTAAAAATTTTGCAAAGGAGGAAAAACAACAGATGAAAAACCCCAAGACTGAAAACGAAAAGCAGCTGGAGAAAGAAGCTGATATGGAGAACGAAAAGCAGAAGAATACAGTAACAAGAAATAATAAATATGGGCCAAGAAAGCGGAAAAGGAATAATGTCGAGTTTGAGGAGAACAAGACTGATCATCACAGCCTATTCTACGACGGAGATGTGGAAGGAAAAGATGAAATCAAGCTAGGGCAACAAAAGACTCGTATGATAGTCGCTGGTGGAAAACTGTTTCGCTTGGGAGAAAGGGGAATAAAAATTGACAACCATGAAAGGATAGCAGAATTGGCAGCAAATATTGGCAACGAAGATAAAAATCAAGATATGAAGCAGAAGAGAGAAGAAGCAGCATTAACGTGGAGTCAAAAAGAAAGAATGAAAGATGAAAAACGAGGTAGTAAAGAACATGAGAAAAATGACAAGGAGAATACAAACAGAAGAAGAAAAAAGCGAAGAAAAAAGAAAAGCGAAAGATGTTGTAGAGAAGGGGTTGGTACCAGAAAGGAAGCGTCATGAATTTGATTTTAAGCAAGAAAGGAAAGAAAGGCGAGAGTGAGAGACGGAGAAAGAGATTCTAAAGAGAGGATTTGGCGCCCCCGAGAATGTTTCCGATTCAACTTCAGAATTGATATAAATTCATTATTCCACATGATTTATGTTGATTCGGTTCCAAAATTGAAAATAATAAATTTTAATGTTTTCGAAAGTGAATCTAGAAGGTGTTTTTTATCTCTAGAATTTCATCTATTAGATTACAGTGACTAACCCGCACTTTTCCTGAAAATGTCACGAAATTGTACAATATTCTTGTATGTTTTTGCGTTGAAAAATTGTTCTGCCTCGTACAGGTCTACAGATAGACAAACAGACCAACCCGGAACCAAACGTGTTCCACAATCTGTTAAACGCGAAATGCTACAATCGATGAAATTACACATGAATGTATAATATAAATCAAAGTCAAGAACTTTTCAGAACTTTTTCTACTCCTTAGTTATATCCATGTTTTCAGCTTGGTTTCAGGCTCCAAGATCTGAAACCTGGACATTAAGGGCAAGGGGAAAGATTGAATTAGCTTGTCCCCGAGTTGATAAAGGGTAGTCCCATATAATATTATGTTCCCCTACCAAGAGGGTAATGGAAAAGAGAAAAGTAAGATGTCTATTATCATTACGAATTAAAGTTGGGAGCAAATTGCACAATAGGGTGCGCTCGGGACATTACGTAGTTATTATAGTTTACACAAAATTTCATCATATGCGGAAGATTTCACACACTTCACTTTCATGCTCAGAACCTTGGAAAAACCAGGCGGATCTCTGGATCCGCCACTGATTGGGGAAAGTAAATGGGAATGAATTCAGTCGCCTATAAGGATAACAAATGATGCTCCAGATGGAGCTAAATATTGCTACAGTTACAGGCCATAGTACCTACGTACATAATAATAATTATAACCATCAGTGGATAATGTTTATCACTCAGTTGAAAAATCGGTCAGTTCATCCAGGTCGAGTTGATAGATTTTCCCAATGGAAACATCTCCGAAGTGGTGGGTTGGTTCAGAAATATTCATAAACTCCGAAGCTGCATTTTCCCCGTTTTCGCGCTCTGAGGGAGCATAAATTATTTATCATCTTGAGATGGATTAAGATCCTCTTCCCGGATGCGATCATCACGGAAACTGACTCACGTCTTGAGCTGAAAACTTGGCTCGACGCTGGACCCTCTTTTCATCCCTACCTCAGAACTAGCTTCTCTCTATCTTCCGCAGGGACTCCGATAAAATTGATTTCCGACTTGGCCAATGGCTGGGTCTCCTCCGCGTGATTTATCACCTCCGATCCCTGCAGATGAAAGTGCAATAAGTTACGTAGTTGGACTCCCCAGAAAGAGAGTCTGTATTGGAAGATTGTGTGCAGAAATTAGCTTGAGGGGATTCTAGATAATGTAAGATAGACAAGGATTCTAGATAGGATAGGGGGATTGGGCAGATAGAAAGAATTGTTTAGCATTATTCTAGTGCAAGAAATTCACACGTGGTGAACGTAATTCATGTTTTGCTTCCTTATCATTGAAAATAGGAAAGCTTCGTATTTGTCCAGCAAGTCAGGAAAAATTAAGCCCTCCAATAATAAAAACGCTGCAAATCATTGCTCAAAGGTTTATTATTTTCTGTATAGATCACCCTTCTGTATAGATCACTGGTTCTCCATCAATAGCACCTACCACCATCTGTATTCTCCCTTGACCTTCCCTCTCAAATTTCAGTTTCCTGCGTTCAATAGGATTGAAAATGGCTTCGGAGCTCACTCAGCTGATCAGTAATCTGAAGAGTGAAGGAGATCTCCTCGAATGCTGGAGACGCCTGGAAGAGCAGTTCCATTCAATAGGAGTAAAAATGGTTTTGGAGCTCACTCAGCTGATCAGTGATCTGAAGAGTGAAGGAGATCTCCTCGAATGGTGGAGACGCCTGGAAGAGCAGTTCCATTCAATAGGAGTAAAAAAGGCTCTGGAGCTCACTCAGCTGATCAGTGATCTGAAGAGTGAAGAAGATCTCCTCGATTGCTGGAGACGCCTGGAAGAGCACTTCCATTCAATAGGAATGAAAATGGCTTCGGAGCTCACTCAGCTGATCAGTGATCTGAAGAGTGAAGAAGCCTTTGAGCAATGATTTGCAGCGTTTTTTACCCACCAACATTTTTGGTTTATTATTTTCAATAATAAGCCTTTGGAATCGAGCAAGAAAAAAAAAATTTTAACCCCCCCTCAAAATTTGATGTTTTACGTTTCAAGGTACGTAGAATACGAAAATCGAATAAAAAAACGCTGCAAATCATTGCTCAAAGGTTTATTATTTTCTGTACAGATCACCCTTCTGTATAGATCACTGGTTCTCCATCAATAGCACCTACCACCACCTTCTCCCTTGACCTTCCCTCTAAAATTTCAGCTTCCTGCGTTCAACAGGAGAGAAAATGGCCTTGGAGCTCACTCAGCTGATCAGTGACCACTCATGCGCCTCCAGCATTCTCCATTGACCCGCCCTCTCAAATTTCAGGTTCCTGCGTTCAACAGGAGAGGAAATGGCCTTGGAGCTCACTCAGCTGATCAGTGACCACTCAGGCGCCTTCAGCATTCTCCTTTGACCCTGCCTCTCAAATTTCAGGTTCCTGCGTTCAACAGGAGAGGAAATGGCCTTGGAGCTCACTCAGCTGATCAGTGACCACTCAGGCGCCTTCAGCATTCTCCCTTGACCTTCCCTCTCAAATTTCAGCTTCCTGCGTTCAACAGGAGAGGAAATGGCCTTGGAGCTCACTCAGCTGATCAGTGACCACTCAGGTACCTTCAGCATTCTCCTTTGACCCGCCCTCTCAAATTTCAGGTTCCTGCGTTCAACAGGAGAGGAAATGGCCTTGGAGCTCACTCAGCTGATCAGTGACCACTCAGGCGCCTTCAGCATTCTCCTTTGACCCTGCCTCTCAAATTTCAGGTTCCTGCGTTCAACAGGAGAGGAAATGGCCTTGGAGCTCACTCAGCTGATCAGTGACCACTCAGGCGCCTTCAGCATTCTCCCTTGACCTTCCCTCTCAAATTTCAGCTTCCTGCGTTCAACAGGAGAGGAAATGGCCTTGGAGCTCACTCAGCTGATCAGTGACCACTCAGGCACCTTCAGCATTCTCCATTGACCCGCCCTCTAAAATTTCAGCTTCCTGCGTTCAACAGGAGAGGAAATGGCCTTGGAGCTCACTCAGCTGATCAGTGACCACTCAGGCGCCTTCAGCATTCTCCCTTGACCCGCCCTCTCAAATTTCAGGGTTCCTGCGTTCAACAGGAGAGAAAATGGCCTTGGAGCTCACTCAGCTGATCAGTGACCACTCAGGCGCCATCAGCATTCTCCTTTGACCCGCCCTCTCAAATTTCAGGTTCCTGCGTTCAACAGGAGAGAAAAACGGCCTTGGAGCTCACTCAGCTGATCAGTGACCACTCAGGTGCCTTCAGCATTCTCCTTTGACCCGCCCTCTCAAATTTCAGGTTCCTGCGTTCAACAGGAGAGGAAATGACCTTGGAGCTCACTCAGCTGATCAGTGACCACTCAGGCGCCTTCAGCATTCTCAATTGACCAGCCCTCTCAAATTTCAGGTTCCTGCGTTCAACAGGAGAGGAAATGGCCTTGGAGCTCACTCAGCTGATCAGTGACCACTCAGGCGCCTTCAGTATTCTCCATTGACTTTTGATTATGGAAATTTGATTACTGGTTACGCAGAAGGCAAAACTGTATACAAATCGAAGAAATGAACAGCGATCGCATTTTAGTCAGAAAAAATTTCAACGGAGATTAGACCTCTTTTGCGATTCACACTCATGATTCTGTTTTATCGAAGGAAAACCTTCAAGTACTCGTAGGGACCGAACGGTTTGCCCTACAGAGCTCCGGGTGGTCTCAAAAATTTTTAAAAATTCAGTACTATTTAAAATTAGTGAAAAAACGATACCTTTATTTCGAGAGTTTTCGAGCTAGGGCACTCTTGAAAATTTCAACCCTTAATTTCCACCCCTTAGAAGTGACCTACATCAACCAAAAGCTTCGCGGCACAACTAGACCCCAAATGGAGCCCATATACCAAATTTCATCGAAATCGGTCCATGGTAACTAAGAAAAGTGCCGCGTACGGCGTACGGCGGACGGACGGAAATTTTTTTATTCGATTTTCGTATTCTACGTACCTTGAAACGTAAAACATCAAATTTTGAGGGGGGGTTAAAAAATTTTTTTTCTTGCTCGATTCCAAAGGCTTATTATTGAAAATAATAAACCAAAATTTCCGTCCGTCCGCCGTACGCCGTACGCCGTACGCCGTACGCGGCACTTTTCTTAGCAACGCTGGACCGATTTGGTTCAAATTTGGTATATGGGCTCCATTTGGGGTCTAGTTGTGCCGCGAAGCTTTTGGTTGATGTAGGTCACTTCTAAGGGGTGAAAATTAAGGGTTGAAATTTTCAAGAGTGCCCTAGCTCGAAAACTCTCGAAATAAAGGTATCGTTTTTTCACCAATTTTAAATAGTATTGAATTTTTAAAATTTTTTGAGACCACCCGGAGCTCTGTAGGACAAACCGTTCGGTCCCTACGAGTACTTGAAGGTTTTCCTTCGATAAAACAGAATCATGAGTGTGAATCGCAAAAGAGGTCTAATCTCCATTCAAATTTTATCGGACTAAAATGCGATCGCTGTTCATTTTTTCGATTTGTATGCAGTTTTGCCTCCTGCGTAACCAGTAATCAAATTTCCATACGAAGCTTTCTATTTTTCCAATCGAGTGTGAAGCGTTTATTTCTTTCTAATAAACTTGATTGTGAAGGTGTGAAGCAGTATGGTGTGGTAGGTAGTACCTAGCTGGTAGGTAAAAAAAAGTTGGTAGGTAAAAAAAATGTTGGTAGGTAAAAAACGCTGCAAATCATTGCTCAAAGGCTTCTTCACTCTTCAGATCACTGATCAGCTGAGTGAGCTCCGAAGCCATTTTCATTCCTATTGAATGGAAGTGCTCTTCCAGGCGTCTCCAGCAATCGAGGAGATCTTCTTCACTCTTCAGATCACTGATCAGCTGAGTGAGCTCCAGAGCCTTTTTTACTCCTATTGAATGGAAGTGCTCTTCCAGGCGTCTCCAGCATTCGAGGAGATCTTCTTCACTCTTCAGATCACTGATCAGCTGAGTGAGCTCCAAAACCATTTTTAATCCTATTGAATGGAACTGCTCTTCCAGGCGTCTCCAGCATTCGAGGAGATCTCCTTCACTCTTCAGATTACTGATCAGCTGAGTGAGCTCCGAAGCCATTTTTACTCCTATTGAATGGAAGTGCTCTTCCAGGCGTCTCCAGCATTCGAGGAGATCTTCTTCACTCTTCAGATCACTGATCAGCTGAGTGAGCTCCAAAACCATTTTTACTCCTATTGAATGGAACTGCTCTTCCAGGCGTCGCCAACATTCGAGGAGATCTCCTTCACTCTTCAGATTACTGATCAGCTGAGTGAGCTCCGAAGCCATTTTCAATCCTATTGAACGCAGGAAACTGAAATTTGAGAGGGAAGGTCAAGGGAGAATACAGATGGTGGTAGGTGCTATTGATGGAGAACCAGTGATCTATACAGAAGGGTGATCTACACAGAAAATAATAAACCTTTGAGCAATGATTTGCAGCGTTTTTTACCTACCAGCTAGGTAGGTACTACCTACCACACCATACTGGCTTCACACCTTCACAATCAAGTTTATTAGAAAGAACTAAACGCTTCACACTCGATTGGAAAAATAGAAAGCTTCTTATGGAAATTTGATTACTGGTTACGCAGAAGGCAAAACTGTATACAAATCGAAGAAATGAACAGCGATCGCATTTTAGTCCGATAAAATTTGAATGGAGATTAGACCACTTTTGCGATTCACACTCATGATTCTGTTTTATCGAAGGAAAACCTTCAAGTACTCGTAGGGACCGAACGGTTTGTCCTACAGAGCTCCGGGTGGTCTCAAAAATTTTTAAAAATTCAATACTATTTAAAATTGGTGAAAAAACGATACCTTTATTTCGAGAGTTTTCGAGCTAGGGCACTCTTGAAAATTTCAACCCTTAATTTTCACCCCTTAGAAGTGACCTACATCAACCAAAAGCTTCGCGGCACAACTAGACCCCAAATGGAGCCCATATACCAAATTTGAACCAAATCGGTCCAGTGTTGCTAAGAAAAGTGCCGCGTACGGCGTACGGCGGACGGACGGAAATTTTTTTATTCGATTTTCGTATTCTACGTACCTTGAAACGTAAAACATCAAATTTTGAGGGGGGGTTAAAATTTTTTTTTTTTTGCTCGATTCCAAAGGCTTATTATTGAAAATAATAAACCAAAATGTTTACTTCGTTTTTGCAGAATCAATTCTTATCATTGATTTCCAAGGGGGATTGCAATAAAAAGATCAAGTATAAAAATAAAATAAAAAAGACTACTGGAACAGTAGGGATGTACTGAACTGTCCAAGACGTGGTGAGGGATGACTAAACGGGTACCCAGCGAGATGATCGTTCGAAGACTGTCAAGTATAAACGCGGCAAAGTACAAGCCAGCCCATGATACCCGCAGATACTTTCGTGCCGGAAACTACAATCTTGTAATCTAGTACAACTGCAAATCACAACCTGATAGATGAGCCGTTATCTGTACACCCACGGGAATAAGCTTAGTGAACGGACATGATAGTTTCTCAAAAATTTTCAAGAAATTCATGGAAGAGCTCCAAAATGCTGCTATGATCGAATCAACCGTTGGTAATATTGGAGTAATGTACAACAATTAATTAAAAGAAAACGACAAAACATTGATAAAGCTTAGTGATCTGGTAAATAGATAACTTATAGATATGGAAAACCTTTAATCAAATTTATCTTTCAAGTTTGGACGTCCATGTTTATTATAGTGATGCCACAGAGGGCCCAAGCGTTCTCTTATCTCGGTAGCTCCTCCTCATACTACTTTTCAAGTCAGAGAAAAATATGCACATTGGCCTCCAAAAGTTGAAACTTTGTTAAGGGTAACTACGTAAACTTTCCTTCCTTTTCTTTATCTTTATCCTCGAAGGCGTTATACAAACTATACAAGAACAAGAAAAAATAACAGCAAACTTGATAAGTATTATCGTTGCGAGCCAGACATAAAACTCTCGTAGGTTGATAGGTACCTTATAAAAAAAACCTTTATACCTCTCATGACAAGAATACGACTATGAATGGAAAGTTTGTAAACTAACAAACTTTACATAACTCTATAAATTTGTTAATCTATCCATTCATGTGGAACTCATGTTTTGGTTTATTATTTTCAATAATGAACCTTTGGAATTGACCAAGAAAAAAAAATTTTAACACCCCCTCAAAATTTGATGGTTTACGTTTCAAGGTACGTAGAATCCAAAAATCGAATAAAAATTTGGCCGTCCGTCCGCCGTACGCCTTCCGCCGTCCGCCGTACGCGGCACTTTTGCCACTTAGCATTGACCGATTTTGATGAAATTTGGTATGTAGGCTCCATTTGGGGTCTAGTTGTGCCCCGAAGATTTTGGTTGATGTAGGTCACTTCTAAGGGTTCCAAAATCAATTTTGAAAACGCCCTAACTCAAAAAATTTTGATATAAAGGTATTGTTTTTCTTTCAATTTAGGATTCAATAAAATTTTTAGAATTTTTTGAGACCACGCGGAGCTCTGTAGGACAAACCGTTCGCTCCCTACGAAAATTTAAGGGTTTATATTGATATATATATATACACTCCTGCTCAAAATTAGCGCACCACCATCCATTTTTTCGTTTATCTCTTTCCTTCTTCCCTTATAAATTTTGTATCCTCCACCAAGGAGCCTAGACATGAATCCGATAGGGCATGTTTGGGACGTGCTGAAAAGAAGAATTCGAGCCAAAGATCCACCATCAGACAATCTTCAGCAGCTGGAAACAGCAGCGAAAGAGGAATGGGACAATATCCCCAGGAAGGTATCCAAAACTTGATTAGAGGCCTCATCCTAGCTAGAGGAGGTAATACCAAGTATTGAAAAGCTGAACTGGCATAATTCAAACCTTTTTTTCAATTTTTATAATTTTACCACAAGAAGTACATTTTTCTATAATTCATTAAAAACATTTTTTTTCTCGAATTTGTGCCTTTTTTGGTTACATTGTTTTCTGAGTTTGCAAACAATGTGTGCAAATAGATAAAAACTTGATCAAGGAAAAAATAAGAGGGCAAACGAAGAAATAAATGGTGGTGCACTAATTTTGAGCAGGAGTATATATATAAATCAAAACACGATTGTGAATCGCAAAAGAGGCCTAATCTCCGTTCAAATTAGAGCTGACCGAAATGCGATCGATGGTTGGTGATTTTGACTTTTTTTATTTTTATTTATTTTTTTTTTTTTTCTTTCATACCTATTGGATGGTTGGTGATTTTGTAGACGAGTGAACTATATAGAAAAATAATAAACCTTTGTGTAATAATTTGCAGCGTTTTTTTGTAATTACTAAAATGGTAGCCTTGTTATCAAATTCCAAGTCAAATTATTATAGAATGGTAATTGTTTTTCATAATAATAACCAATCTGTATTGATTGCTGTTCTTACACCATTTAAGTAAGAGAGGTACCTATTTTATGTAATCAATAGAGCAACCATTTTGTTGAAAAAGATTGTATTTTAATCGCGATTTGGTCTCTTGTGTAACTGAAATATACCTCAAATTTGCATCCTTGTTTCCGCAATTTTTTCGGTCTGCCCTTATGGAGAGCAAACGGCTTGTCGTACACTGCTTTGGAATCGAACAAGAAATTTTGTTTACCCCTCCCTCCTCCTTAAATTTGATGGTTTACGTCTCAAAGTACCTGAACTTTGGTATGTATGGTCTCCATTTGGGGTCTAAATGTACCGCGAAGCTTTTGGTTACTGTCAGTTACTTCTAAGGAGTGAAAATTGGGGGTAGAAATTTTGCTCAAAAGCTTTTGAAATAAAGCTATTGAATTTTCATTAATTTAAAATAGTATCTATTGAATTTTTAGAATCGAATGAGACCACCCGCAGATCTGTAGAACTATTTATCACCCTAACCGTTCACTCCCCAAGAGGTTTTAAAGTTGGGACGATTGATAGCGCAGAAACACGAGTGTGAATCACTTTTTTTTCTTTTATTAATGACGCATTCAACCGTTTGGTCATGGGCGTCAAATACAAGTTACAGGGTAGGTATGGAAAACAAAGAGTTCATATTAAATTTCGTAGTTCAGTGACATTTTTTGTTTGTTTGAAGATTTGAAATATTTTTTTGAAAATAAGTGGAGTCGTTCCCCAAAATATTCTTCTTCCTTGGAACTTCAATGGACGGGACCGTGAACGCTGGACACTGTACCAATGAGATGTTTGATGGTTAGGGGGATTTTACATCGTTCACACTCTGGAGGAGGTTCTCTTGGATGTGTCATGAGGAATCCGTGCGTCAGAGTGGAGTGGCCAATTCCCAGACGTGTGAGAATGACTTCTTGAGTGTGAATCACAAACAAGTGTTACTGATCGATGTAGGCCAAATCTCTGTTCATAGTTCAGCTGATCAAAAAAGTGCGATTTTTTATTTTCAACAATACTTAAACCTTTAGGATCGAGCAAGGAAAAAATTTTCCTCAAAATTTTATTGTTCAAGTAAATACGTAGTAACATTTTGAGGTGTGTAGAATAAGAAAATCAAAAAAAAAAAAAAAATCCGTCCATCCGACTTAGACTTTTTTTAGTTATACCATGGACCGATTTTTATGAAATTTGGTATAATTATTTTAGCCGGTCACATCCGTTTTTTTTCCTCGAATAATGTTTCTTGTCACTAAGTTGGGCTTCCTTATCAACCAAGAATGACGTTTTGTAAAGAAGGCACTTACAGCTCTCGGATAGCGATTTTATTGCTAGTAGGTGGTGTTAATTGAATAGTCGAGGTCTATGCAGATTGTTGATCATTAGGTACAGTATAATAATAAACCATTGTGTAATAATTTGCAGTGTTTTCAGACGTGGCTTTGATGGCACTGAGAACAGTCTACGTTGAAGGGTAGTACAGTGTGTGTAGGTGGACTGGATTGTATGCTGTTTTTTCTTCGATTAAAAAATGATTCGATCACACTTAAGGTTGCAGCGCGGCAAACAGATCATCCTCTCATTCTGTAATGAATTGGCCGGAAAATAAGACCTAAAAGAGATTGTCGTTACCGAATCTCTCGACTTCTCGCCCGAGGCATAAATGAGTCTTCCGGATGAGAAACGATTCTTTATAATTCCGTCCGATGGTGGTGGAGAGAGCGAGGGATGGTTAGAAAAGGGTTTTTTTGGAAGAAGATGGAAGCATTTAGTTTATGAAAGCGGAAGCCCTATTGGGAGCACCCCCGCCATACTCAGACCTCAGCCAGGCTTCCACCACGCGGAAGCTGGCTCCATTCAGGCTGAAAATCATTCTTGTCGCAGGAACAAAAGGCGCTGGGCTTTCCCTTTGGTTTCAGCTCCAGCTCTCCTGAATAGGTGGCTAATTAGTTATGTTGCTTTCCCATCTTAACTACGTACCGAGGAGAAGAGTAGCAGGTCCTCGTTATACCCCGTACAATGTGGCTTCAGCATTTCGTTGTGAAGAATTACCTACGTGCTTGAAACACACCGAAATCTTCGAAAAATACAACTCTCTTGATTCCAAATTCGCTGAGTTTTGGCAATCAATTGACACCCTATCTGTCAGGAAAAGCCAAGATTGTGTAGGGGGTTTCGGAATAACTGGATAAAACCACCAAACTGCTGTCGACAAGCTGAAAAGCAGATTTGGTTACACTCAAGTTCTGGTAACTTCTCATAACCAAGAACGTCAGTCTCTACTCAAAGCCACACTATATTCAGCAAGCTTCAGAACTATACACGACAGTATAAAGAATTTTTGCTATCACTACAAAATTTAAGAGAGGAAATTCAGCAAAAATATTTCATTACAACAATCCTTTCACAATTTCCTCCAGACATGCAAATGAAAATTGAGAAGAAAATACTAAAGAGGGAGTTGAATGTAGATTACATTTTAGATACTCTGGATACTAACAATAACAGCCCTAGAGAGTATAGCACTTCCGGTAGTTCGAGAGAAAATATACATCCATCAAATCACGAGCCAGATTTCACTACTACGACTCATGCTCTTTTGAGTTCGAAGAGTTCATATGCGAGTAAAAGTGTTTTTATTACAGAGAAGGACATTACAGCGATAAGCGCTTAAAGTTTAAGTCCCTGGAAGACCGAATGAATAAATTGTAGAAATGCTGTCAAATAATGTGCTTCGAGAAATCTCATCGAAGTAGTTACAGTAGTAACAGAGAACGTCCTAATGAAAACGCTGTCAGCAGGGCTCTACAATCCTAACAAATGGTCCACCCAATCAGTAAGAGTAAGAGCCCTACTCGATTTACGTAGTTATCGTTCCTATATCAGTGAAAACCTATACGAGTATACGATTAAAATTAAAAGTAATAGGAAGAGAAATGTTGTCAGTGTACGTGTTTGGAAAGACAGTACCAACACAATGCCAGGTAACAAAAGTTAAATCAGGTCTTAAATTCAAAGATAGAAACAAGAGAGAGGTTGCTATGAGTGTGACACCTAAAATATCTGGCACCAAAACTATTCCACCTGTTTTCCAAAAGATAAAATCGGAGATTTATTATGTACTCGTTGAAAAGCCTGCTAAGAGCAGGCAAAAACAAATCGTAGATATGTGAAAAAAATTTTGATGTCTCGACCTTGAATCGAACCCGGGTCTACCTCGTTCTGGCCAAGTACACGTACCTATTGGGATTGGGAAGTTCGTACGGTTGGGATTTTATGTATTAGATTGACTATAATCAACTTTCTGATCAAGAAACCGAGAGACCAATTGAAATGCTCATTGGTAACGATCATCATGAAGATATTATCAACAATAGAATGTTGAATATTGAAAGAAGGACTATATCTATTGGACACAAAATTTGGTTTAGTACCGTCAACCGGGGTGATATGGATCATTTTTTGCAGTTTTTATTGAAAAATTAGACCCCACTCTTTTTAGAGCGAGCTGGCTTTCCGAATATAGATTCCCTGAGATGTCAAGAAGACGGTACCATGTCAATTTTTGTGATTTGCACCTTTTTTCACTTTTATTTTTTTAATGAAACATTATACATTTCACCCCGTTAGTCGGGGTGATATGGATCAAAGCCAAAAACCGATGTAAAATTCACTCCAATCCAGTAACGAGGTGAAATGAATCACTAAAATTATTTTTAAAAATAGAATATCGAATAAATGAAAGGTTAAAAAAAGAAAAGGGCTTTGAAATTAGGAAATTGACGGTGCATTCAGGCATCACTCCATCGAAGCCTGAATGCACCGTCAATTTCCTCATTTCAAAGCCCTTTTCTTTTTTTTAACCTTCCATTTTCTCTTTTGACTGTTCTTCAGTTCAGTGAAATAATCATTGACAGTGTCCCAAGTAATAAGTGCTTGTGCTCTTTTGAGATGCCCAATGACCAGGTAATTTCGAGGCATTTTCTCCTGATCCACTCCACCCCTCAAAAACTCCGAAATTCACAAAATCAATCACTGACAAGGGGGGATTCAAGTTGAAACAAAACACAAAATCGATCTCTTTTCATGAGAAGTTGTTGATAATATTATTCATTTTATATAATATTATTCATTTTATCATATTATGATAAAAAATACGCAGATCAAGTTTTCTGGTCATAGGTTGGCTACACAGATGAACGTAAACAAACAACGCAAAAGTGCGGCGTTTCTATGGATCTGATAATCTTCATGGATGACCTTCTAACATCCATGAATCGACTGAATCATGGATGAAGGTGGTGAAGCAAAATGCCTAGTTCAATATTCTGCTACCAGATCACATCCAAACGTCACCAGGTAGCGCTGCAATCGCTAAAAGCATTGCTGCCTCCAAAGTATCCTTATCACCCCGGCTGATTCATATCACCCCGGTTGACGGTACCTACCAACTAACTACAGGAACACACCAACCAAACTTGGGTCATTGGAAGAATGAAATTTTGACACTCCCGAAATCTATCAATAAATTTTCACAATTAACGAAATTTCTCCCTTAAGAATCCTTCAAAACCCGGATGAAGAAGAAAGAATTTCGAGAGAGAGGAAAAAAAAAAATTTCCTTCAATCATCGTGTATCCAAGTACAAATTCTTAGTTTCTTAACTTTATCATTGTTCAATTCTTACTTTTCAATTCTCTCGTACCGAATTCAGTAAGATGTATTTTTCGTTTATTAAAACCTTATATTTTAAGTTCCAACATGAAAAAGGGAAGATACTATAGATATTCAAAACAGAAAACATTGAAAAGGGAAATAGATAAGGAACAAGACCAAATCCATCAAGTGGGAGATCAAGAACTTTTCTCTTATCCTCAAGAAATCCTTAGAGCAACATGAACGCAAGTCACAACGTTGGCCTTATTTCAGCTCGGGAATGTTGGATGAGATAGAATTACCTACAATCTTGATTTAGCAATTTTTAATACTGTTTCCGACTTCAAAAGACATAAAATATATTAGTAAAACCAAATGATCATACTTCATTGATTTGTGTAGAATAAACTATCGTTGTTCGTACAGAGATTCACGGATTAATAATTCTTACAGTATGAATACGTAAGTTTACGATAGTATGTAAGGTCTCCAACAAACTGCCAAACTGCGTTTCAAATGAGAGTGAATCAACTTATTGGTCACCGGTTGATATCGATCCTGAATTCCTATCGTCAAAACAGAGGTTAGTTGAAATGGATTGAAGCGCAAGCCATGCGTGTAGTGTTGGACGCTGGGGGAATATCATCGTCGCAATGCCGACTGGGTTCATGGGATTTGGCATCCAACAACAGAACGTTACATTTACCGCGGCAAAGAGCTACCCTTCATTCACCGGCGAGACTTGTGGATTGTGGAAACCATGTCTCGCCAAATGAGCTAACGTCGTTAGCCGTACGAACCAAATTATCAGGGAAGGCAATTCAGCTTCGCCTCGATGAAAATCACCCTAACGAAATTCTACTTTGTCAGGCGGTGGAACCAGTTTTGTCAACTGTCTCCCAGTTTGACTGAATAGGTACCCGTTTTCTCGAGGTTTGAAAACTCAATATGTCCTTCAGGATGCTGTTTGTTCACTAAGTAGTGCGTAAGGGAGTACTAATATGACATCCTTCGGCACAATGTTAGTGGTAATCAATTTCTATCTCTAAACCGTACTACTTCAGACTGGTGAGGAGATGGCTTTACCTGGCTATCTTTAATATACTCGTACATAGAAATGCGTTTTAACTACATTTTAATAAAATATATATTGATATTTTGATACAACTGTGCGCGACGCAATATGAATCACAACTTACCTTGGGATTCTGTCAGATTCATTGGGAAAGTGACTTGTTGGAAGAGGGGAAATTAGACCAGCACTGTGAATATAGCTCCTGGAACTACTCGAGATGATAAGTTTTAAAAAGAAGGTGTGGAAACAGAATGGGTGTCCGTCCGCTTCAGCGAACAGTTAAATTAACTAAATTTCAACTCCTGGCCATATGATTTCCAACTCCATTTTCGTTATATTTTGAATGATTGCATGTACGTAGTTATTGGAAAATACATCATTAAATTTGCTTCGAAGTTTCTTTGCGAAGAAGTTTAGTATTTTCTTGTGGAGTTAAATTTATAAAAAGTGTTCAGCAAACTGTAAAATGTTGTCCTAGTCAGTTTGCAAGTAGAATTGTCACCTGATGCGGAGTTAATGTATGGGAACTCATGCAAATATACAACTTTTAAGAAACTCATTTACCTACAATATCTACCTACATGAAAAAGAAGATGTGAATTACAAGGTATTTCATTAAAGAGGAGCCAGTCACGAGAGTGGCGAGGAAAGTTTAAACTTAAAGGACTTCAACATTCATTCTATTTTTGAAATTGCAACTGATATAGCCAATCGTCTAATTAAGTTTCAAGAACTGCTCATGTTGTTGGGTCAACCCATGATTAAACCAAGTGGACACTAGTTGTTGGACACATTGTTGCCAATATCAACAGTTTGATCATAGATTGGTCCAACACTTTAATAAAAATTAATTCATCGACTCATTTAATACACCAATTTTCTAAATGACTAATTTTCCATTCATTTGTCCTTTTATAAAATCTTCTATTAATTCAGAAAAAACGAAGACGGAGGTTTTCAGAATCGTATTTTAAAATCCAAAAAGATGCAAGTATACCTAGACATTTTTTTGATGAAGTTGGTATGATTTCAAAATAATTGACAGAGAGAAATGGCTGTGATTCCCTAATGTACTGAGCTGTCACTGGCTTGAGATTTCCTGGTGAAAGATGGATGTAGATTTCCTCCTGCAATGGATTTCGTCAGTATCAGATTGGACCTGACATTCAAGAAAGCCGGCGTCATAACTCTGCTCGAAGTGCCTACCTGTTGATGGGGAACGGTTTGATTCTCCCTGACAAATTTTCCATTACTTGAATATTCTGTGACGAGAAAAATTTATTACAGATCGAAATGCTATTTTTGGACTTATCTAAAAACATGGAGTAGCATCCGTTTATATTTTATTAGCGCTCAACCTTCCTAAACACAGGTGCTCGAACTCCTAGTTTTCTACAAACTATCATCGTTCCTCTCCAAATTTATCTTCCAATTTACTAATAATTATATGACTACACAACCAATTATGACGCCAGATTATTTGGCATAAACCTTCCCAGATTGTTTAGTATATTTTTGATGCCAGAACCGAGGGCATACCATTTATTTGAAAAATGTATAAAACTGAATGAATTTTTGTTAATGAAAAATTTGAAAGAATTAGGAAGTTTTTGTATCTAAGCTGGGAAGGTAATACAGCTGTATCCATTATCTCACAAATTTAAAAATGTTCATGTTCATATGGTAGGTACTTGTTGTTTATATGATTGATGGAGTACGAATTGGTATATATATGTATTATTCATGGAAGTAAAAAAAGACCCTACTTCTATTATATATGCACTATCGGGATGAGAATGAAGAAAATCATAGATATTCGAGTTCTTCAAGTAAAATCTTGTACCATACAGTGTACATATTTATCTACCATATTCATGTTCATACCTACTAAGGTACATGAGCAGAAGACCAATCTTGTACAGATCGTTCTATGATGTCAACTTTCCAGCTCATTTCTATGCTGAGAGGGTTTATATTATCTTACTATCTTCAATGTAAGGAGGTAGAGTGACGCATTGGTGTCCCTTGAAATATGCACGAATACAGACAACCACGGCTACTATGCGATGGCTGGAATAAATCAACCAGCTAGACAGGCTATCACGACTAGAATAGGCACTAGGGCCCTTCATGGAATCTATGTTTGAGTTCTGCACGTATGTATTACAATCATTAGACTCCGTCACTACCGTCACTATTAATTGAAATTGCAGGTAAATAAATAAACCTTGATTGAACACGTTTTATTAGTTTTCCCATGAGTAGCTGGTCAAATGAACTTAAAAGTGTGACTTAGAACTGTGATAAATTATCCAATTGGGAAAAACTGTTGCATTTTGGGTAGCAGCAAATTTTGTGAAAAATTTTGAAAGAATGCAAAAAAAACAACTCTTTCAGATCAGTTTAGCGCCAATCCGAAGAAGCTTCTCCTACAATTTTACTTCGAGTTCATAATGAGGCAAAGAATAGTTTTAGGTTGTACTATTCCCTACTCCCGATATTGGGTGTATTCTAAAACATGATAAATATAATATATTTTGTGTAATGTATATTCCTACATATTATGTAGGATAGGAATATATGTATGGTACGGATTTGAATAGAAAACAAATGAACTATGAAAGTAATTCCTAGAATTGGCACGATGTACCAAACATGCACTACATACAGTCTCTAACTGAAGCCTGCCTTTTGGTACAATCCCAGTTCCAGATCAAAGGTCTCAAATTTCCAAAAGGGAAGAAAGGAAATACCTTTTGTTACATCACTCGGAAGGGAATGAAAAAAGTAGGATTAGATTCTCCAAATCTCGAACCCGTAGAGGTCGCGAAATCGAAAGAGAGGATGCTACTACGAGGAGGTTTCTGCACGGCGTCGAGATTGTGGTGATGCCTAGGTCAATTCCAGACTTACCCGTTCTAACCTCCAACCCCATCTCCTCCTTCATTCTCCACCAGCCCCAAGAAATCAGTGTTCTCTGGCTTTTCGAAGGGCTTGGGAGGCGCAGGGTTCGATTTATGTCATTGCCACCCCAACCCCCTTGGGATTGGGCTTATTTCGGATGTATAGTCTGCATTTCTATTTAAGCTCTTCCTGCCGGATCTGTCTCGGCCTTTGTTCTCCGGAATTCATTTTTCCTTTTCCAGGTACCTGTAATTCGAAACGTACCTATATTCCCTTCTCCCCTGCCTATTTTCAAGACCGACGCACTGTCGGGCGAATCGAAAAAACTTGGTCGAAATTGAGAATGCTTTTTTTGGTGTATTTTTAGGGGTTGAAACGTCTATTGCATACATACTGTGGTTGCATACATACAAGTTGCATACATACAATATTACTTAGATGGGAACTATTGCTATCATTTGTTATCATCTGTTATCATTTGTTCTACACTTCAAACTCCTTTTTATTGTGAATTATAAAGCCTTATTTACAAAGGTATTTACCTATTACAATATGTCTGCCTTTTCGTACTAAGTGTATTTTTAGAGTAAGAATAACTTAAAGATAGCAGAACTGGAACTCTGGAACTGAATTTATTCGTAAAAACCGACAAGTGATTGCCAACTAGGGCAGCATAATCAAGGGAGGTAGAGGCGCACTACCTATTACCAAATGGTAATACTTGTCTATCAAACAGTAAGCCTATTCGTTTCACAACATTTGAATTATAAAGATTTGTTAGATTCGCTTCGAACTCTTTAATTAATTATTCCTTAATTGATTCGTGAAAGGCTTTTTACGAATATTCAGTGCAATCCTATAGGATATTTCTGCAAAGGAAATTCATATTACTTTCTATGATAATGAATAAAAAACCACTGTGGTACCAATTCAAGTAAGTATGAGATCTTACACCAAGTTTTACTCCGTATCTGAGCTGCCTTCTTGATACTAGTACAAAACTGAATCATACGTTTTGAAAAGCTATTCGACTTTAGGACCTTTGCGAACGATATAGTCCTCCTCGTTCGTTGAAGGAGGTCAAATACGTATTTGATCTACAGCTGGTCCATGTACTTACCAATAATTTGCAGAATAATATTAGAATTTATTTAAGTTAGTAACTGAAAGGGAATGCCAACTCCGTCTCCATCCGACTAGAACAGGTATCTACTCCAAGCAACTTCCTTTCCTTTCGCTGAGAGGCTGCTTTTCCCTAATTTGAATAGGATTACTATCCAGAATGTTTTCTTCCTTCCTCAGAAAAATAATTTTTCTATCGTGCTTTTCCATCCCAAGAAGAAAAATCGTCCGTCAGTTCCGTGGAGCCAACACACTACCAACATACTATTTGATTACCATAATAATATAGGTGCCTCACCTTTGACATAGAAATTGAATAACGGTTTACCTAGATAATGTGGTAATTTATTTTCTTTGAACGTTGAGGTCTTTTGTAGGCCTTTCTTGTTTTCTTGTCAGATGAAAAAGAGTTTGCCTTTTATTGTTCATAGCGCGACTCTCTTTTCCTACATTTCAAGTCCTAACATACTTTTTGAGATGAAAAACCCAAGGATACCGTTGGTACTCAAGTATTGTTTTAACCCTATTAAGAATCAAAAAGACACATGTAAATGAGGTGGACAAATGGAAGAATGTGTAGACACTCCACAATGTTGAAAACTCAATCAATTCCTTCGAGCAATTCATTAACATCCCGCCATCAAAAATGATCTGAACAGAATTTTGAGGAGATCCAAAAATGTTCCTTGAAATAGCGAATCGGTGATAGATGTCAAACAATTATAAGAACCGATTGTTTTCATAATGTAAGCTTCGAATACAATAACTTTTTTTCTGATGGAATAATCATTTTTCCAATTTACATAATGATTTCTGTTGTGCTGGATGAGTTTGTACAGCAAAATTATTCAATTGGACGTTCCCGAGTTGTCTCAAATTGTGCTAACCAGCATGTCTTTAGGCTGCCTTTTGTTGAAGAAACACTAATTTCGAATGCATTAGTTTCACCACTTTTGAAAATAAGGTTGAAAAAAGGTGGATGTGGTACACTTCGAATAAACGTTTGAATTTACCTATTCAAGCTCAACCAAAGTGATGTATTTGGTATGGTTAGACTGTAACAACTTTTAAATCTCATTGAGAAAGTAAGGGTGGGAATAAGTCCAATTTAATGTTTAATATCGGAAGACACATAAATTCTCGTAGGGAGCGAACGAATTGTCCTACAGGGCTCCGCGTGGTCTCTAAAAATCTAAAAATTCAATACAATCTTAAATTGATGAAAAAACAATACCAAATTCAAAAAATATTAAAAAAATAAAAAAAAAAATTAAATAAAATTTTTTTTCCAGGTCGATTCCAAAGGTTCATTATTGAAAATGATAAACCAAAAGAGGCCTAAACTCCGTTCAAATTTTTGCTGACCATAATGCGTTCAATTTTTCGAGTTGTATTAGGTTTTGCGTCCTTCGCAACCAGTTATCAAATTTCCTGAAGAAAGCTACCAGAACTCCCTATTTCTTCGAATTGAGTGTAAATAATTTATTTCTTCCAAATAAACTTTATTGTGAAGTAGGTAGGTAGGTAGTACCTATGGTTGGTACTGACAATGGCAAAGCTATGTTAGTTGCAGATCTATACAGAAAAATAATAAACCTTTGTGTAATAGTTTGCAGCGTTTTTGGTTTATTATTTTCAATAATATCGACCAAGAAGTTTTTAACCCCCCTCCCTATAAAATAAAAATTTGGCCGTCAGCCGTAGGCCGCACTTTCCTCACTTAGCATTGACCGATTTTGTTGAAATTTGGTATGTAGGCTCCATTTAGGGTCTAGTTGTGCCCCGAAGCTTTTGGTTGATGTAGGTCACTTCTAAGTGTTGAAAAATAAGGTTTGAACTCAAAAAATGTTTATCTGAAGATATTGTTTTTCTATCAATTCAAGATAGTGTGGAATTTTATGAGGCCACGCTGAAGCATGTAGGACAAACCTTTCGCTCCCTACGAGATTTTAAGGGTTGGACGTACGATTAATCAGAAACACGAGTGTGAATCGTAAAGAGGCCTAATCTCCGTTCAAATTTTAGCTGACCGAAATGCGATCGAAGTTTTTCTTCATGTTGGTTGGTTGTAACAATGGCAAAGCCGTGTTCTTTGCAGACGAGTGATCCATATAGAAAAATAATAAACCTTTGTGTAATAATTTGCAGGTTTTTTTTATTCGTTTGTGTCCAAATTCATCATCATGATCTTGGTAATGAGGCCATCCAAAGTTTTCATTTTGTTCATGCGACGACACGATCTTATCGCTCATCGCACCATCGCGCGATCACGTTCAATTAGGACAACCCCATTGTGTTATGATTGAGACAATTTTTGGAGTGGAAAGTTACTATTTTGTTGAATATAAAGTTAACACAAAACTACCATGTGATTGTTGTTTAGTTAATTAATTTATCATTGTGAACTTGGTATTTTTCCGTAGTTACTGTATATCTCGTTTCTCTTTCTGTTGCAGTTGGAGGAGGTGTCCGACTCTATGTCTCGCTTGGAAGTGAACGCAAACAAATCCTATAAAAACCTCCAGATACTTAACAACGTCATCGACAACCGATATCGGATGGACCGGCCAAACGTTTGAAAGTGTTCTTCTTCTTAAGTATTGATGAATGTATATATATGTGTGTGTGTACTTGAATCGGAACTATTTTGTAATTCTTGGACTTGCACTTTCTCTTAACTCAAGACTTAGCTCCAGCGGATACCGCATGTAGCTCTTATTGTGAATTTTAATGAAGTAATTTTATCTTGCTTTATCATGAAGAATTAAAATATATACAGTCCACAGTTTACTTCTTTGTTGAAATAATTGCAATAATTTGATCAAATGTCCCTTTGTTACTTCCCGTTACACCTCGAAATACCTTCGTTACTCACCATAGGTATGTTGTTGAACGGTCTTGAATGAAGAAAGGGTAGTCAGTGATAACGTATTTTCCTTCAAACGTTTCGAAAACGCATAATAAGTGTTAATAGTCGATCTGATACCTAGGTTGGTATCTAAGGTAAATTAGGCATACTTAAAGTTTAGGCTCATTGTTATAATCAAATTGCTACTAAGAAATGGAGCTCCTGAAGTACTCAAACATAAAATCACCCCAGCTTGCCTTCCGACCTAATTTATTATGAAGTTATGCTCAACTTCATTTAATACTTTTGTGTTCACCATTTTCTTGTCAAAGTTGTACAGTTGAAATCGTTTTCTAAGCAGCAGAAAACAGCTCAAGTTTTACTTAAGAGGTATGAGAAAGTACAGCACCACTTTAGGAAAAGCTGTTTGCCCAAAGAGTTTTTCATTCAGAGTTTCGAGTTATGCAGTTGTTCCCCAGGGAAAAACCATGTTTACAAGGGAAAATTGGATTCCGACCCGCTATCTCTCGGACGGGACGGATTGGCTACAAAAATAAATTGAGACCGTCCCTTCAAGCTTTCCCTTCATACAGGTGTTTGCTTAGCGATCGATCTACCTCGAGAGCCCCATGGCAACGCGGAAACAGGTTAAACCTTTGTACAGAAAGAACCTAATCTTTGTGTTGACGTAGCGCACGAGCAAGAGTGCAAGCTGGTCTTACATCTATTTTGCAGAAGAGTGGGGTAGGCTTTTACGAGAACTTCTATCATTTACATAGATAAAATGACGCAAGTTGACGTTAACATGGTGTGGCCAGGAGGCGATGGGAATAAGGTGGTTTCCAGTAAAAAAGAAGGACAAATTTACCCATGGACGAAGCTTGAGGATATCTGTAGATACAAGACGTCATATCAAATTGCTCATCAATACAGGCTCTCACCTGACACGATGTTCGAGGTAGGTACCTACATTCAAAGTGTATGAATCTTTTCATTTATGAACGGTAACGAAGTTACAGGGTCCATCAGAAAGGGCGCATGGATTTCAAAGTTCCTTAACTCATGAATTACTCATTGTATCAGGAGAAATGCGGAGATTTTCTATCTACAACGTTGAGTGGAGTGTTGAAGACTTTTTTGTCGTTAAGCGTTATTTCCAAAATGGTAAGCTTGTCGTTTAGATGCAGGGTGATATTGCATTTTGGAACCACTTCTGACCATAATACGCTCTTGCAAAGCTTTACATTGATCTAAAACCATTGAAGAAATTAGTAAAAACCCGCGCTCAGAAGAGTGTTAGCGAAGTGAAGAATACGCTCTCCAAGTCTAAACCGACGCGACTCGTTATTCTGGACATCACGGCATCGACTCGATGCTAATGAGGTAGGTACATATTTTAGAGTTGAAACGGCATTTCTCCCTTATCTGACTCAGCCTGCTGTGTTCTGGGTCTTTGAAATTCGCACGTTCTTTCCGAAAGACGGGTTTTCCTAGATTAAGATTCGAGAGCCGCCCCAAAATTGTCACAAATATTGATACTAGATTCGAAAATTTTATAATTTCTAAACATTGACTGTAATATTAATTTGATACCTATAACATTTTTTGTTTAACAAGATGCAGGAAAGCAGGGTTTTCCAGGTGAACAGAAGGAGTTTATGCTATCAGTGTTTATGTTATAAGTGTTTATGCTGTAAGTGTTTTATGCTATCGGACACCGCCCAGTTTATCATCATATTTAAATATACTTAAATATTATTATTCACATGTGTTCATGATAATATATATAATATGATATATAATGATAATATATAACATTTAATAATAATTATCATGATAGTTTCATGATAATAACATGAACACATGTGAATAATAATATTTAAGTATATTTAACTATGACGTCCGTGTCCGATAGCATGAAACACTTAAACTCCTTCTGTTCACCTGGAAAACCCTGCTTTCCTGCATCTTGTTAAACAAATAATGTTATCGGTATCAAATTAATATTACTGTCGATGTTTAGAAATGATAAAATTTTCGAAAAATTAAATTTATTAAATTTATTAATTTCATTAAAACATATTATGTTTAAAATAAAAAATGTATTGGGTACTTTTCGCACATTCGGCCATTGATTGTCGGAACTCTTTATTCCAAGGGCATTAGCATGTCCTTGCTTTCATCTAATTTTACTTTTTGTACTCTGTACATACTCGTTATCTCTTGACTTGAAGGGCTTTGTCCAGTAAGTTTAACATCAAAAGACTCCCCCCACATCCTACAGAATCACCAGAGGGGAAAAACAATGCTGCTCGAACTCCCGAACAAAGGTGGAGGATGCCGTAGGTTTACCACGTTTAGTTCACACATTCCGGGGCTTCTGACCCCCGCCTCACCGACCTTCCAACATTGGAAAACTTGGCGGAGGGCCAATGTTCGATGCTCCATAGTCTCCAGTTTTTCCAGATTCCACACAGTTGGGGCGAAACACAGTTACTTTCCCTAGAAACAATTCGCTGTCCACAAAATCCTTACATACACTAGAACACTCAGGTGAACGTAGGTAAACTTAAAAATCAACTTGCATTTATTTCTGCAAAATTTGCTTATTATTTTGAAAAAAAATTTCATGTAAATATGGGCAGCAGTGTGACACAAACTGTCACAATCATTCTATTAAATCAAACAGTACCTACTAAATCTCACAGCATGAGAACCCTTAGGCGTGGCTTAGTGAACATTCATTATGAACATAACGTGAAATAAAAATAAATACTGAGGCCCTGCGATACAGTGAGTTACATTCAAGTTTACATAACAGACTGATACACACTAGTGATAAATTTAGAGATCCAATTAGACTTTTGTACGGTAGCACCCTTTTTTTAAATAACAGAATTCATGACAATCCCGCAAGTGAATGTAGTCCTAAAATCCATAATCAACGACACCCAACACGTAATACTCACGCTCTTCTCCATGTCCCCAGTGCCTGTCTGGCACTAAAGTATAAAATGTACCTACCTGAAATAAAGTGATGGAGGTTATTTTGACCGCCCTCGATCCGGTGGGTGTTCAAGGAGGGTAAAGTTGACAAACCCAGAACTAGGTACCAACCCATGCACACGCCAAGTCTCGGTTTCTGGCTTGACAGTATAACTCTGCCGTACTATGGTATTCTATGGTAACTTTATAGGAGCCACCGCACTCGCGGAAAAGTGATATGCACAATCGACATAATCGCGAAGGCAATCTCAATCGTGTTGCTGTTTGCCAGCTCAGGTAACCAGCAACATGATTGTGAAAAAATCAAATTTATTCGTAATGTGAAAAATTATGAGTACTTGATAATATGATAGGTAATCAAGAATTTTTACACCAAATAATACAATCTACGTGAGTAAGCTGTACTGCTCACCCTGCTTGGCAGACGTTTTTTGAAGGCAAAAATATTATTGAGAAATGGGAAGCTTTGTTTTGATTTTGTTCAGAAATGCAATGAATTGCAAAAATTGTTTTTCCAGAGGAAGCTAACGTTAGAGCTATTTGGTGATATACCAACCAATCCATCGACGTACCTACTGGTCCAAATTTTGAGAGCACATTTAATGATAAAAATATTTTAATGTTTTTAAATGTACCAA
Source organism: Apolygus lucorum (assembly GCA_009739505.2). Taxonomy (NCBI): domain Eukaryota; kingdom Metazoa; phylum Arthropoda; class Insecta; order Hemiptera; family Miridae; genus Apolygus; species Apolygus lucorum. The sequence goes on along the minus strand of CM019176.2, from coordinate 73,430,050 downwards.
GAAAATAAATGAATGGATATCGAATACTATTGGGAGCATCGAGCAACTAAGTACTTTATCTCAGTGTTATAAATTTACCTTAAAAATATAATATTGAACTGTTATTCACTATACACAATATTTTCACGTTGTCATTGTGAAATTTTAACTTTGAGATTTGGGTAATTCCCTCTCCTATCCAGAGAGCCAAAGCAGAGGAATGTAAAGAGCTTGTTGAAAACGACTTGAGCCTCAACAATTGGAACTATGAAACAACTTACAACAAAAATTTCAATCTAAAATATAATGAAGAAGATGTCATGAACAAGGCAGATCTTCCAGGATTCAGAAAATTCAAGTTTATGAAGACAGTCAACGATAAAGTGAGTGGATGTAAATTTTTTCAAACAGGTAAGTAAAGTCTCATGTTTAGGTCGAAAAAAGTCTCTGTCGGTTTGATAAATCAACTTTCACTATTGCTTTTCTTTCGTTTGATACATAAATGTTACGAAATGACGTTTAAATATCTTAATAATTGTGAGGAGCGTGAAACAACAAAACTAAAATGTGTTCGCACAGCAAAAACAAACTTTGAACACGATTTTTTGAGTGCATTAAATTTTAACAACATAATTTATAGCGCAAGGTTCTTTCAAAATATGCATTTCACTCTTTAAAAAAAAACATTCTTTTACGGATAAATTTTGAGTACATCATGTTATTGTGAATACAGAATTTTGGTAGTTAATTTTTTGTAATTAACTGCTCATAATTCATTGAACCACTTTGACTCTGAACCTTGAACGCTCAAAGTTCCTACCTACAGTCGAATAATATTCACTCAGGTTCCAATATTGAACGGTTCGTTGAATAACCAATTAGAAGGTTGATTACGCCTTCAATCTCTCGTCGCTTCATCTCGAGGATGGGATAAATAAGTTATCAAAGTAATTATATTTTGAAAAAAAGAAGAAAAAAAGTTGTTTTGACTTCTTTGACTTGCAGTTCGAAAAGGTCCCAAAATAATAATGAACTACGATCACAAAACTATTATTAAATTGAAAGCAACAAAATTGAACGAGAACTAAACTGCTGGTTAGTTTCTCAAAAACTTGTAAATTTTAGAAATAAGCTTTTTACTCGCAATATCAACTTCTAAGGTTTTCAAGTATTTATTTTAACTCCGTTCCCTTTAATATTTAATGTTTGGATGAACATAAATTTATGTAAATTGTATATTTATATACAATTAACCAAGTAACTGACTTTGTAAAGCATAGGTATATTCACTGAATTAATTTTAAAATTTCGCTACTTAATTTCATTTACAAAACCCAAGAAATGGCCGTAATTTGGTCATCAGAATCAAACAGGTTTCACTTTCTTTGTTGGATGTTTTGAAGTTCTTCTTTCCTAAATTGGAGAAAACGAACACGGCAGAACCCATCCTCTGTTTTTAGGTTTGAAAGATAGGTCTTCGTAAGGTGGTCCTCTCCTACAATCACTTGTCTTTTATGTATAACAACCGGCACCTTGTCCTCATCAAATGTTCCCCAAGGCAGTAAATCCGTCAGCGCGCTCCACAGGTTATCGTTTGGATTGAATATTGCACTTATTCGAGAATCTTTTAACCGTATACACAGGCAAATATCATCCATAATAGAGTTTTTTTCACTATCTGACATTCAAAAAGCTCTTTGAATTTCAGTTTGGGGGAATTTTACGAACATTTAGAAATTTGTATTTAATTATACGTAGGTATCCAAGTCTTATATGTATCCATGTGGACCTATGTAGTTAGACAAGATGTATAAAATCATCAATGATGCAAAAATGGAAGCTAATTCATTTCAATAAATTATATTATACAAATTAAAATTATTATTCATCTTTTTTCCTACTACCGTCTCGCTACCGACAACGCGACTCTAATCACGAAACGATCGTATGGATAAATTTCCAAACACAAGAAATTCATTTTCATTCTATTTCCTCGGTGGAGCAAGGCTCTTGAATAGCATGAATCCAAAAATTTGGAATAAATGCTGAACTTAAAAAAGCTAAAAATGTATGTTTTGACTGTTTCTGGATTGACGTGCACTTCTAATTTTTTTTCGATAGATTTTCATTAAACTTAGTATGTTTTGACGAGCTTTTTGGAGTCTCGGTCTGCCGGTAAGTTATAAGAGCTATCTTCACGTCCTTAGTCAAGCCACTCCTACCCCCTTTTTCACAACCAATTTTTTTGTAACTTGGTTCATGGGTAATTTCGATCATCTAAGCGAACGAAGACCCGTTATTTTTCGAACGCTAAAATTTAATACCAGCATCTTGGAGTACACAATACTACAGACAGTGGTAGGGACGAATCAGCAACCTCAGAACAGCTGGGTGAGTCATTTATCTGATTTCTCACCTCTTCATATGCAGCCTCTAAGAAGTAGGAAACTAATGAAAGTGATTCTGAAGAAGGCAAGTCAGCTGGAAAAATTGCCGAAGCAATGAATTTCGATGTATTCCTCGCAAAACAGTTTTTTAAAGTGCTAAATCCAAAAAACCCTCCGTGTAAAAAAAGCAAAATTTGCTTAAAGCAAATTAAAAGAACGCAGATACCTCGACTTTTTCATTTAATGAAAAAGTCGAGGTATCTGCGTTCTTTCTACAAAACCCTCATCTGTCTAATCGCCCTTTTTTGTTAATGTTTTCTCCTCCAAGGAGGAATCATTCGAAAATCCTTTAATTAAAATCCACCAAGGTACCATAATGGATGTAGACAGAGAAGAGTTTTGTTGTCACAGCATGGATACCTACCAAGCCTATTAGTTTATTATTTTCAATAATGAACCATTGGAATCGACTACGAAAAAAATTTTTAACCCCCCTCAAAATTTGTTGGTTCACGTTTCAAGGTACGTAGAATCCAAAAATCGAATAAAAATTTGGCCGTCCGTCCGCCGTACGCGGCACTTTCCGATTTTGATAAAATTTGGTATACAGGCACCTTTTGGTGTCTAATTGAGCCCCGAAGCTTTTGGTTGATGTAGGTCACTTGTAAGGGTTGAAAAATAAGGGTTAAAATTTGCAAAACGCCCAAGCTAAAAAATTTTTGATTTAAGGTATTGATTTTTCTTCAATTTAAAATAGTAGTGTCTTTTTAGAATCTAATGAGACCACCCAGAGCTCTGTAGGACCAAACGTTCGCTTCCTATGAGAACTTAAGGGTTGGACTCATGATAAGTCAGAAACACGAGTGTGAATCGTAAAAGGGGCCTAATCTCCGATTAAATTTTATCTAACCGAAATGCTGTTCGTTTCTTCGAGTAGTTGTTCTCAGTTTTGCGTCCTTGGCAACCAGTAATCCAATTTCCTAATGAAGGCACACACAACTTCCTATTTTTTCGAATTGAGTGTGAAACGTTTATTTCTTCAAAATAAACTTGATTTTGAAGCGAAAATATCTTTGGTAGGTCTTTGCAGCCGAGTGATCTGTACAGAAAAATGATAAACCTTTATATAATAATTTGCAGAGTTTTTACTTGGGAGGACGTAAACCAAACCATGCTTAGTTTTTTATGCGCTGCCTTTAACAGTCGGAGGACCGCCATCCTTTTCGTTAGGTGTTATTTATGCAAAAATTAATTATTTTAAGGTAGGTACTTTGTTACTAATAAAGGTATGTGGGTATTCGTGAATACCCGACATGTACCTATCTTCAATTTGAATTCTACTTTTTGGTGACTAGGTTGCGAGATATGTATGGGAGCAATGGAACGGACATTTGGTGTAGAGGAGATGATATTATTCTACATCCGATCGAAGCCTTCAGCCCCAAAGCCTTCGCTGATGTTAGACTTCCAAAGGACATTCAAATTGCCTGTAATATTTCACCAAAGATACTCTAAAGGACGCTATATCTTACTCGGCCCATCCACTTTCCTTTTTCTCGTTTCGTCAGCAGAAACTCCTCACATCAACCAGACAGGATTGAACAAAAGCTGTCTCTTCTATTCAACCTTCCTATTGTAAGGTACCCGCTCTGTAACAGTAGAGGCCCACCAATATAAATACTGTAACTATTTGTATAAGTATTTGTAATAGTAGACTTGGGAACCTACCCACTATAATTTGATCTCTCCATGCGATAGAAGATTTCCTCAGATAGTATGACATCGTATTCAATGAACTATTGTTAATTATGTTTCCAAACATCGTGGTGTCAGCCAATTATGGCCCTAGGTTGTCAGCCTTGTGATTTTCTGGTACCAATTCTTCTTCCGTTGCAAAAAGTTAGATGACTTTTCGATCTCAAATCCTGAGCTATTTCTTCATTTATAACGCTGAAATTACTCGGTAACCAATCATACCACAGATCCTGTGACCATCAACAGAACAGGTGTTATGACTTCAGACACTCTGGATGAACAAACGGAGAGTGTGACTGTATTTGCTGTAGAGGTCCACCTTCTCAAGGTTTGGCAGTTTTGTATAAAAGCGAAAGACTCTCAACCAGTGCAATATTTGGTCATGTACATCTTATACATAAGTTAAGTTTAGAACATCTTATACAATCAGGTGTCGGAGAATTGTTTCTGAATCCATAAAACAGTAATCCCACTTAATTGAGTATGAGTATGCCCCTATCTAATTACACTAGATTACAAAATTTAGGGGTGATCTGGCTGCCTTGTTCTTTCACCACTTTTCTTATGGTATTTGGTGCGCTGAATCCGAATCTGACGTCAGTTTTTTTTCCCACGTCGGATTTTCAAGATATAGCTAGTTTTACGATTTTTCTAGTTCTCAATTTCCTTCATTTTTTAGTGAGCACTCATCTTGCTCAAATCCCCTCAAAAAGTACTCAGACTTATAGGAAATTTTATGTAGAATCCGAATATGTACTTAGTTTTTAAGTAAAGTTGTGTTAAACCCCCTATTTTCCACAAAACGTATCAAAAAACACCGGTTCTCAACGTTTTTCTTCGGGTTTTTCCTTACACTTTGACACTTGAAAAAAAAATTAAGGCTAAAAAAAATGTTCTCGGGCTTTTACTTTGTAGGGGGGACACCCCAGAGGAGAATGAGACCAATCGCAGCCTCCTAAACCCATTAATATCGAAGGAATGAGCTTTTTTTTCATGGCACTGAGATGAAAATTCACAAAAACCGTTAATTAATTTTTCGAGATAAGTATGAGCGTTCCTAAATCTGTTTTCCTCAAATAGATTTTTCTTTCTTCTACATTTTTTATACTTGTCACCTAATAAGAGTAAGATCGAAAATAGGTACTCATAGGGGGAGTAAATCATAATTGGGAAACTCTTGTGATTTTAATTCAGTTTTACAACACAATTAACTGCAGAAAAGTTAACGGTGTAAATCTGTTGCATGAAGGCTCAGATGAATCAATAGTTGGTACAATGTTTGGTTATTCCTCCACCTCAGAGGATATGAAAACCATGGAAGAACGGTACAAAGGGTATTGGGACGTTCACATGATGGCGGACTATTGTTGGACCTTAAAAGGAGATTTACCTCAGGCGGCGAAGTTTTCTCTACATAGATTCCGGCGATGAAACCTCTGAAATGGAGGAATAACCAAACATTGTACCAACTATTGATTCATCTGAGCCTTCATGCAACAGATTTACACCTTCAACTTTTCTGCAGTTAATTGTGTTGTAAATCTGAATTAAAATCACAAGAGTTTCCCAATTATGATTTACTCCCCCTATGACTACCTATTTTCGATCTTACTCTTATTAGGTGACAAGTATAAAAAATGTAGAAGAAAGAAAAATCCATTTGAGGAAAACAGATTTAGGAACGCTCATACTTATCTCGAAAAATTAATTAACGGTTTTTGTGAATTTTCATCTCAGTGCCATGAAAAAAAAGCTGATTCCTTCGATATTAATGGGTTTAGGAGGCTGCGATTGGTCTCATTCTCCTCTGGGGTGTCCCCCCTACAAAGTAAAAGCCCGAGAACATTTTTTTTAGCCTTAATTTTTTTTTCAAGTGGCAAAGTGTAAGGAAAAACCCGAAGAAAAACGTTGAGAACCGGTGTTTTTTGATACGTTTTGTGGAAAATAGGGGGTTTAACACAACTTTACTTAAAAACTAAGTACATATTCGGATTCTACATAAAATTTCCTATAAGTCTGAGTACTTTTTGAGGGGATTTGAGCAAGATGAGTGCTCACTAAAAAATGAAGGAAATTGAGAACTAGAAAAATCGTAAAACTAGCTATATCTTGAAAATCCGACGTGGAAAAAAAAACTGACGTCAGATTCGGATTCAGCGCACCAAATACCTTAAGAAAAGTGGTGAAAGAACAAGGCAGCCAGACCACCCCTAAATTTTGTAATCTAGTGTTATTCGACCATCTTTTCTTCTAGCAAAATTTTAGTTCGTGCTTAGGTTTACCTTGAGTGAAAATGAATAGAATAAAAATAAATCAAGGAAACAATGGAAATAGGTTTTTGATGTTACGTTTTTCCATCAGCTGTATTAGCTTCAGGAACTGAGTCTTGATCTTCAGGGTTGGTCATCGTTTGTCATTTCCATTGAACCAACGCTCTGACCTCGGAACCTTTGGAAATGGAATGCTATCGCTTCATGGGACGAAACCACTTCCCTTGCTCCATAGGCATAAAGCTTCTTATATAGTAGATGCTAAGTGTCCCATTTTTCTCAAAACTCCTTAGTCACCCCATTTATTTCTCTTCGGAAGGTACCTTGTAGAAGTTCAAGTGGTAATTTAACGTTATTTTTACTCAAGTGCACTATTCTTAGATCTAAAAAAAAATCTAAAATCAAAATCTCACAAAAATTTAAAAAACTTGAAAAACTTACGTAAAATTTCATGATCAAATAAGTTCTAAGTAGGATTTTTAGTTAGAAAAGGACTTTTCTCATAGCGGGTTGCATCCATTTGTTTGACGAAGAAATTATTCATTAGTACCTACACCTTATTGATTTAACATGATTAATAAATCATTAATAAGTAGGTATGTACGCACAACATAGAGGCGTCAAATAAAATCAATGTTCATTGTGTATAACTTGGAAGCTGGTTTTATATTTTAGTGTTAAGATTCTTGTTTCCAAAAGGTTGGAAAAGTACCTACCGATTACCTCGAGGATGTTGGAGTAATGGGCATCTTGATGGTGGGCAGGGAGTGTCTCTGACCTAGCAAATTGTTGTAATATGATCTCGTCCCTTTTCTTCCAAGTCGTGAACCGAATACTAAGATATTCTTTGAGACGGGCAAGGACTTTCTCTGTCCTGTAATTCAGCCCGTCACTAACATTTAAGGAAAAACTTCTTGGGTCGAAAAAAATATCTTTATTATCACGCTGAATTGGGAATCGCATTGAATCTAAAATACTATCAACCCCATTATTATGATGATCCATATTTATAATAAATCAAGATTATTCATCAAAGATGGTTCATCTATAAAGTTGATATTCCTACATAAGAGTGGGTAAGAAAGGATCCAAAAGGAAAAAAGGATATATATGACATCTAAATCACACCCCATAATACTTTTTCAATTGTGAAGGAAGTAGAGAGGGTTATTAGACAAAACTAAAGAAGAACATAAGACGAAATGTGGAATAAACTATTTCGGACACAGTGAAAGCTTACCTTGATTTACCTAACTATTTATATTTCCAGATGAAATTTGTACCGAAGAGACAGATCGTCACTGCTTCAGAATATAAAGAAAAATATCCTGGTTACCTTGGGAAGGAACCTGTCAACGGCGAACTCAAGAATTTCTTTCCCAAAGCTCATTGCAAAGTAAGAACAAATACCTACAAAATTCATAGGTAATCTTTATTTGCGTCGAAATTTACGATGACGCTGCAGCAAACTCGTTTTCTTTTCTCTTTTGTTTGCATATCTTTGAAACGTATGTTTTCGCATTTATTAGGTATTCCAGGTTAAGAACAAGGACTCCTTTTAATAAAAATCTGTGATAATCTCGACTGTTTTATTAGTGACTTTATTATTCTCTCAGTATTATTTTCAAAAATTTGAACAGTACCGAGAACATGAATTTACAGAGGCAGCGGTAATTGTTACATGCAAGACCTATTTCCATCATGAAAAATTTCAGAAAAACTTCTTTAGTTTTCTATTCTTGCATGACCTGGAGAAACATCATTTATCCTGAGTGATATTTTTATCTCTGAGCACAGTAAATGATTAGTCAGTCACTCACGTTTAATAGGGCTCAGGCCAACCTGAAGCGTAGTATTCAGCATTAACAACTACTATTTTATATGGAGTTAAAATGTACCTAAATTAGACATTCAACTGAAAAAACTGCCAAGTGGCTCATAGCTTCCTCGATTCTATGCTTCGATTGTATAGATGATCCATGGTGGATGATCCATGGTGGTTTTGATTGATGGTAGCTAATCTCAGAACATCAATCTTCAAGTTCCTTGCAGTACCCCCTCAGGAGCCATCTACACGCCAATCTACAATGAATCCGGGAGACTTTCCTCAAATTCGGATGAAAATTGTAGACGTAATAGCTTGTTGCATGAATTTTAAGTTTACACATGGGCAAAGGCAACTATCAAACCGGGAGCAATGACTTCCATAAGGAACCATTTACACCCCAATCCGCATAATCCCTGAAAAATACATCGAAACCTGATGGGAAATGTAGAAGTTGTGGCTGTTACAAGTAATTCAAATTTGAGCTTGCGCAGTGGCTACAATCACTCCGGGTGCAATGATTTCCGTCGGAGACCATCTACTAGCCAATCCACATGATGGCTATTACAAGGGATTCACGCGTACGCAAGCGCAGAGGCCACCATCAGTCCGGGGACTGATTTTAGGGGACGATGATTTTCATAGGGGAGCATCTACACGCCAACCCGCACAATCCCTAAAAATTTCATTGACATATTTTTATTTAAAAGAAAATTAATTTAAAATAAAATAATGATACATAAAATAGTAATACATTCTATGATACTTCTTATAGTATTAAATACTATAATCATATAAAATGATAAAGAATAGGTTTCTAACAAATTGTAGTTCCTGATCTCCAAAATTAAAAAATTGTCTGGAAATCAGGAGTTGATGTAAGGAAAACATCCCACTCTATCCACTGTATCTTACATAACTAAAGCTTGAGAAAAAAGAAAAACAAATCCAAGAAATACCAAAATACATACTATATAGTATATACCTATCTATAATTAATTATTGTAGGAAGGTATATACGGGAACTGTCTCATTATTCGAGAATTTCTCCATTAGATATGAAGACAAATTAGATTTAAAAGCATTCAGAGATTGAATGCTCCGAAGATTAGGCGGAAGCTAATTGAATAAACGAGGAGCCAAAAAGCTGTACTGCCTCTTGAAAAATCATTCCTTGGGGTAGGAACTGGCATAATAAAACCTGAATCGGAACACAACTTCGTATAGTTTTGCCCGTTGCAAGGATTTCATGACAGTCACACAGAAGACATAAACAGAACCAAAATTGTCCAGGAAGGTCTGAAACGTAAAACGCGAGTGGAAATTTAGATTTTGGAGAACTTTTTTTTTCAACCTTGAAAAGTGAAAACAAAACTTTTGCTACCTTGGTAAACACGGAAGCAATAATTGCGTTTTTCTGGACGTTAGGCTCTGAAGCAAAAGTCCGGAAAAATGTAATTAATGCTTCCGAGTCTACCAAGGTGGCAGAAGCTTTGTTTTCACTTTTCAAGGTTGAAAAAAAAGTTCTCTAAAATCAAAATTTCAACTCGTGTTTTACGTTTCAGGCCTTCCCGGACATTTTTGGATCCGTAAATGTCTGTAAGTGTAAATGCCATGGAATCCTTGTAACGGGCACAACTACGAAGTTATTTTCAGATTTATTTGAAATTGTCAGGGATTGCGCGAGTCGGCTTGTAGACGGTCCCCTATGAAAATCAGCGCCTGGAACTGACAGTAGAGCACAAACGTGAATTCCTTGTAACAGTCATAACTTCTATATTTCCCATCTGATTTCGGTAAAATTTTCATTGATTATGGGGATTGGTGTATAGATGGTCCCCTTTGAAAATCAAGTCCCCCAAATCGACTGTAGCCGCTGTGCATTTGCAAACGCAAATTTCCTTGTAACAGCTATAATTTCTACATTTTTCCATCTGATATCGAAGAAATATTCAGAGATTGTGCGGGTTGCAGGGTAGAGTCCTCTACGAGGGTAGTACAAGTTACTTAGAGATTGATGTTTCGAGATTAACAGTTAATAGTTACTACTATGTATCGGATCATCTATAAAATCGGGTAATGGATACAAGGAAGCTATGTGACACATTCGGAGATACGGAGGAACGGTTGGTCCTACAGAGCTCTAGGTGGTCTCATTCGATTCTAAAAATGCAATACTATTTTAAATTAATGAAAAAACAATACCTCTTTTGAGCTAGGCCTTTAAGTTTCTGAGCTAGGGCATTTTGGAACTCTCAGCTCCTACTTTTCAACCCTTAGAATTCCTGAAAATTTCATCGAAAGGACAACTTCATATTGTTTTGCCCTTTACAAGGATTATTGACAGACACGGAACCAAAATTGTTCAGGAGGGCCTGAAACATAAAACGCGAGTGGCAATTTTGATTTTGGAGAACATTTTTTTTCAACCTTGAAAAGTGAAAACAATGCTTCCGATACTTAGGTAGACTCGGAAGCTAAAAACGCTGTAAATTTTATACGTTTTTTTATTTTGTTGATGTGCTTTTGTGTTCTAAGGGTTGACGAATAGGGGTTGAAATTTTGAAAACGCCCCAGCTCTAAAAATGTCGATATAAATGTATTGTTTTTCCATAAATTTAAGATAGTATTGAATTTTTGAAGACCACGCGGAGCCCTGTAGGTTCGCTCCCTTCAAGAACATAAGGGTTGGACTTACAATAAAACAGAAATAAGAGTGAGAATCGCAAAAGAGGCCTAATCTCCGTTCAAAATTTAGCTGATCGAAATGCGATCGATGTTTTTCTTCATGTTGGTTGGTGGTAACAATGGCAAACCCGTGTTCTTTGCATACGAGTGATCTATATAGAAAAATAATAAACCTTTGTTTAATTATTTAATAATTAAACAAAGGTTTATTATTGTTCTCTCCCCTTAATTTCAACCCCTATTCTTCAACCCTTAGAACACAAAAGCACATCAACAAAAAACCCAACATCAACCAAAACCTTCGGGGCACAACTAGACCTCAAATGGAGCCCACATACCAAATTTCATCAAAATCGGTCAATAACTGAGGAAAGTGCCGCATACAGCGTACGGACGGCCGAATTTTTATTCGATTTTTGGATTCTACGTAGGTAGAATACGTAGATTCTACGTATTATATATTGAAACGTAAACCAACAAATTGTGAGGGGGTTAAACAAAAATTTCTTGGTCGATTCCAAAGGTTTATCATTGTAAATAATAAACCAAAACCTATAACCAAAAAATCAGAAATAAATGGTCAAAAATGAAAAATCTCGAAAAGTTCAAAAAGGGGGTTATAGTGTTTAAGTAGTGGGAGTAAATTCGGGGTTTTTCTCCATTCGGTCTTACAGGATTTGAATTGAGTGAAAGTACCCAGCTGAAATTTACCTATTCAGATCGATCTAACCAAGATGACATAACAGTAGATACCTTTTAAAGTCCAAAAGTTTTCAGTAAATCCGGAAATATAATTCGTGCAATCTGAAAATGGCCAACCTGCTACTGAAAATATACCTGAGTTAGTCGTAAAAGAGTGGGCGACCTTTTGAATGTTCTTAATTTTTGTTCTGACGGTAAGTTTTGGAAGAATCAGTGGGTTCCGGACGATTTACATAGTTACCTTCATAATAATTCAAAGTTCTCTACTTTGAGGTGGAATTTAGAAGTATACATTTTTGTTATTTGGGTCTCTCAATGTATCGAAACTAAGGAAGTGATAACAGTCCGTTCGAGCGATGATGGGCTCATGGCACAGAGTACCGGAGACAAGTTACAATGGTAATCCCTCAAATCCGAGTACTTTAAGTTAGTGTTATAAAAAACCATAATATTGCGCTTAGTCGAACGCACGCTTTACTGAACCCTGGGGCTACCAAGGAGCTTCGGGAGCTATATCGCTTCTAATTTGGTGAAAAATTCCTTTCAACACTGCTTACTTAGAAAGTGAGTCTTCCTAATATCCGAGGCGTTAATCAGTAATTTTAAAAATCCAATTTTAATACTTAAGGCCATTTGATGAATAATTGATAATCCAATTGGTACTTTGGTTTAGATTGTTGGGCTTACGAGAGACGATCAACCGAAAATACCTTTGGAGATTGAAAGCGCTGGGAAATACATCGATCCTTACGTTTCCCAATGCCATATGGATTACACTTACAAATCCCCGGTAAGCATTGCGTTAAGGCTCACAACCTTATTAATCTGTAATCTACGGAGGTATCAGAGTTCTCCATTTCCTTGAAAAGCGATGTGGCTGGCTGAAAAGAAAAATACTGATACGAGTTTTACACCCAGATCAAATTCTCCTAACATAATTTTTTCTCTTCCAAGAAAATCGTTTGGTTGCTCCTAAATGTTGAAGGTTCTTCGAGCATCCTCAAGGCATCAAAATTGGATCATTGACACGTGCTTGATTTTTTAAATATGAAACTGATAACATATCCTCAAGCTTAACTTAATTTATCCTGAATACATTTTCAGTATAATGTTCAAAAACTCAACTACATGCCGCCAGACTACCTCAGTTCGATGTTTCCTAAGGCTCCTTCTCCTAGTGAACGAGCCCAGTGTGATGCCTTCCTCTATAGAAATCTAGGAAAACGATTAGTGTAAGTACCTATGAACCTGTAAGCTAAATTCATATATTAGAATGTAACTTATCTGTACTCATAGTTTCAGACTAACAGTCACACCACGGTTTCACAAATCTTGAGTCACAATATTCTAGAGTTTGAAGAGACTCTCTAAACTTCTAGTCAACAAACAGTTACAGCATTTCACGCAGGAGCTTCATTTACATTATACAATATTGAGCTAATGAGTCAAACAAACTTGTCTCGTTGGTTAGGTACATACTGAAAGTAGTAACTAGTTATATAGACAAGCACGGCTATATGTACATGTTGTGTGTCAGGATGTCAACCTAATTCACCAACTTCTTCTTCGCTATGTTTGTTACGCCGAGATAGTCCAGGAGAACCCAAAGCCGTATCTATCGTCTGCTTCCACTTCGTCGTAAAACAAGGGTGGTTAGTTAGGAAGGAGCAAGGAGTTGGAAGTAGGTATGAGAACGGAGTTTAGTTTACGTGCAAAGTTCTAGAACTGTGTGTTCCAACCATCCACCACCTACATCGAGTTGAACACTTACCTCGATCTGCTCTCCCACGATCTAGCAACAGGACCAGTTGGGGGTGTATCAGAACCTCGCAAGTAAGAAAACCTCGGATTAAGATTCTACGAGTAATTTTTAACAAAAAGTTCCTCATTGCAATTTTTGTAGTTTTCCTTATTTGTATAAATTTTTCTTTTCTCGTTAAGATTAAGAAAAATTAATTCCTTAAATGACCACATAAGTAACGTTAAAAATAAATAGGTACATCGTTGGAAAAATAATTACCTAAACTCTGAGAAAAATGGACTGGAAACAATGTTCTCTCAACTTAAAAAAAACAAGTACTGTATTTATAAATGGCTAAAACTCCAAAAGTTCTATACAATTCTACAAGATAGGGAAGCCGGTAAGTAACGTTTATTAGCGCTAACCAAATAGCAATTATTGTAATCTAGTAAGTGGGTGGCATCTAATGAGGTTTTTTTCAAGAATGAAAACCATTCCAAAGTTCACTAGTTAAGAAATTTTTTGGTTACGCCACAAGAAGATACGATAATGCCTATAGAAAAGCGTGGGTGTATAGGAGGCCTCTCTTGGGGTATGGAGGTATTAGTATGCAGGGCCTAAGGTGCTAAGGTTCCTTTTAGTACTGATGTGAATGGTCAATAGCCTACTCCTGCTCCGGTACCCGTTCTTAAAAACCGCGGTAAAGGTTAGCAAGCCATTAAGTAGAATTATTTCCTGCCAAAAAAACCCCAAGGGAACACTTATTTTCTTAGGAATGGTGTCGTTCACTTTTTTTTGGAGAATGATTGTAGAACGCAAAATATTCCATCAGAACATTTGGATAACTGAGAATGGCCAATTTTGAGTTGTACCTACTTCTTGATATTTGAAACTCTTACTGCAGGTCGTAGACTGGTTGGAGACTTCTGCGGGAGGGGTGATGTAGAAAAACGTGGGAAGCATTTTGCAGTTCTTGGTGGAGAAAAATCTTGAAAGTTGTGTGCGAGTTTTGGTAGAACATGCTGCAGACTGCGTAAATTGTTGTAGAAACCATCTACATGGCAACCCGCATGATCTCTGAAAATTTCATCGAAATTGGGAAGAAAATATGGCAGTTACAAGGAAATTTACGTTTGCGCATGCGCATTGGCTACTATCAGTTCCAGGGGCGATGATTTTCATAGGGGACCATCAACACCTCAATCCGTATAATCTCTGAAAATTGAATCGAAATCGTACAATAACTTCGTTTAGTTTTGCCCGTTATAAGGATTTCACAACAGACACGGAACCAAAATTGTTCAAGAAGGCCTAAAACAAAAACGCTGCAAATTATTACACAATGGTTTATTATTTTTCTATGGATCACTCGTCTACAAAGCCACCAACCATCAACATGAAGAAACATATTGTTTAGTAATGCATGCATTCCAGGGGACGTCCCATTGGATAAGCATTAGATCAGTTTAACCAGTTGTTAAGTGATAAAACTGTTTCACTCGATGTAATTTATTTATTACTTTAGGCAAGAAATACTGACCCCCCCCCCCACCATTATCCACCTTAGCATTTCTAGCGGCATGCGAGCCTTGAATCTGAAGAGCATTTTAAAATCCATGCGAATCAGAGTTCACCCCCCCCCCCTCCTCCAATGGTGCCGGTCTGGCACCAAAGCGGAATACCGTCGTAACATTGAACTTTCATCTGTTAGTTTTGGTAGGCAGTCCGTCAAATTCACATCCGTATTCAAGGTGAAACACAAAAAAAAAAAAAAAAACACGAAATAAGCGGTTTATGGCATCATGGCACAATGTCCTGGCACCATGGTGGCACCAATATTAGTTCCATGGTGGTACAGAGGATAATTCATGAAAATCCGGAGGTATAATGAGAATTTTTCCTCAATTTCAAAGCTTGGGGACAGTTAGTAAGCAGTAAAGGAACCGAAATATTGAAAAATCGGATATTTTGTGAATATTATCCCCCCACTCACCCCCTCCCCTTGCGAATTTTGGTACTCGGGTGAAATTATGTACAACTCGGAAGTTATTTGAGTCAAACAAAAAAAAGAAACACACAAATCGGTGGGAAATTGAGGCCTGGGCAGATTTTACAAGATTACGCCCACAAATGCACATTTTTTAAGGATTAACCCCCCCTTTCCCCCTCTTAAAAAGCAAAATCCAAAATTCCGGCGCCGTAGTGCAGAACTAGATAGTATTCCGCGTCAAACGAAAAAAGAACCACGAAAATCGTTTGAGAACTAAGGCCTGGGCAGAGTACACAAGATTATGCCCAAAAACGCATGTTTTTCGAGCATTAACCCCCCTTTCCTCCCCTTAAAAGGCAAAATTCAAAATTCCGGCGACGTAGTGCACAACTAGATAGTTTTCCGCGACGAACAAAAAAAGAACCACGAAAATCGGTTGAGAACTAAGGCCTGGGCAGAGTACACAAGATTTTGTTACACACACACACACACACACACACACACACACACACACATACACACACACACACACACACACACAGACATACACCTATGGTTTTTTTCGCGGATTTGGATTCAGAATGGTCTAAAACGGATTACTGTGTGGTTATTTTTTTTTTCTGTTGAGTGTTGTCCAACTTTACCCCAGATCGATCGCATAAGGACGCCCAAGTCTTACTGTGGGACGTCCTAAAAACATCGATCGCATTTCGGTCAGTTATAATTTGAACGGAGATTAGGCCTCTTTAGCGATTCACACTTGAGTTTCTGATTTATCGTACGTCCAAAACTTAAATTCTCGTAGTGAACGAACGGTTTGTCCTACAGAGCTCCGCGTGGTCTCAAAAAATTCTATAGAATCTTAAATTGAAGGAAAAACAATACCTTTATATCTAAATTTTTTGAGTTAGGGCGTTTTGAAAATTTCAAAATTGATTTTGGAACCCTTAGAAGTGACCTACATCAACCAAAATCTTCGGGGCACAACTAGACCCCAAATGGAGCCTACATACCAAATTTCATCAAAATCGGTCAATGCTAAGTGGCAAAAGTGCCGCGTACGGCGTACGTCCGGCCAAATTTTTATTCGATTTTTGGATTCTACGTACCTTGAAACGTAAACCATCAAATTTTGAGGGGGTGTTAAAAAAAATTTTTTCTTGGTCGATTCCAAAGGTTCATTATTGAAAATAATAAACCAAAAACGCGAGTAAAAATTTTGCTTTCGAGTCCACCAAGGTGAGCATTGTTTTCAGTTTTCAACGTTGAAATAAAAAAATGTTCTCCAAAATCAAAATTTCCACTCTCGTTCTCGCCTCCCTAAACAATTTTGGTTCCGGGTCTGTCTGTCCGTGTGTCTATCATGAAATCCTAGTAACGGTCATAATTGTACGAAGTTATTGTCCGATTTCGATGAAATTTTCAGAGATTGTATGGATTGGGGTGCTGATGGTTCCCAATGAGTCATAGCCCCCGGAATAATAGAAGCCATTGCGCATGCGCAAATGTGAATTCCTTGTATTTTGTACCCGATTTCGATGTACGAGTAATTTTCAGAGATTGTGCTGTTTGACGTGTAGATTATCCCCTATGAGGGTAGTGCTAGTTACTTGGATATTAATGTTTTGAGGTTAAGTGCAATGTACCGGATCATCCGTACAATCGAGTTATGGATACGAGATAGCAATGTGCCACTTTTAGGTTTTCAGCTATTCCCATTCAGGTTGTTTCTGAAGGTTTCGGTAAATAGCTTACAACTTCTACATACTGGCTAGAAAACCGAGAAGTCACCTTCTAAATTCATTAATGAATTTTTAAATTTGTCAATTTTTAAGCTATAGGAATATGCATAATTTTGTTTTCTGACATCCATTTAGTTGGAAGGGTGAAATCTCTGCATATTACCTACTCAATGGTCTTTTCTGGTAGGTAGGTTGGATCTTGACAAAAGATGTGGTAAATTTCGATTGTTGAAAATAAAATACTTTGTTGAACGAAAACATGGAGTTGCCTTCAGTTCAGAATCCATCAAAAAGACCGTGTAAAACAAAAAGAAAGGCAAAAACTTCGGGATCAGAGGGAGCATGTTTAAAGAAATGAACACCCGAGGGAATGAATTAAACTTTCACTATGAGCTTGAGATAAGCTTTTGAAAGATGCATAACGTCTTTGTGAAAAGAACGGTCAAAGGAAAAAAATTAATACCTGGGTACCAAGATGAAAGGGTGAGTACAATGCTGACATTCTGCCGCTGGTAGAAAAACATTTCGGAAACGAGTCTTTCCATCCTGTATCAAGTTGCGACAAATACATTGAGACTGAGTTGAGACATTCTATTCGTGTTTCATCCTATTCGTAGAGTACGTCATAATTTGGTAATTCAAAATGAAAATCTCCGCTCTCATTCTGGGTTTCTGAGCTTTTTGAACAATCTTGCTGTCGGTCTGTCCGTGGTCAAATTCTTGACTCAGGCCTATTATCTTTACGAAATCTTGGTGCAAATTGGTAGTAGTTTTCAAGATTTGCGTGGTACAGAGGAATTTATTAACAATTAGAAAAACTATATTGACCGCGCTAACGCAACATTTTCCTTCAATATCAATTTCTTAAGATCTAATATACAGGGTGTCCCTGAAAACGTCCCCCCTGCTAAAATCGTCTAGGTAGTGGTAATTTTTTTTTTCAATCTTAAAATAAAGGGGGGGGGGTTAATGCTTTTTAAAAAGCGCTTTTTATAATAATTATTATTTTTACTTCAACTTTCAATTATTCCAACCTTTTAAACTGAAAACAATGCTCACCATGGTAGACTCGAAAGCAAAATGTTCTCCATAATCAAAATTTTCACTCGCGTTTTTCGTTTTAGACCTTCCTGAACAATTTTGGTTTCGTGTCTGTTATGAAATCCTTGTAACGGGCAAAACTATACGAAGTTATTGTCCGATTTCGATGAAATTTTCAGGGATTATGCGGATTGACGTGTAGAAGGCCCCCTATGAGGGTAGTGCAAGGTACTTAGAAATTGATGTTTTGAGATTAGCAACAATACAACGGATCATCTATATAGTCGGACTAAGGATGAAAGAAGAAAGCTATGTGCCACACCCACTGGCAGAATTTTTGTTGTGTGATAAAGAAGCGACGAGGGAACGATGTAGAAACAGTGAACCTTGAGGTAGGTGCCATCACTGCCCGAAAGAGTGAATTGCTCTTCAAAAACAACCTCCTCCCAGGTTTACTTGCATTGTTAGGCACGTGCTCTTGAATATTAAGTTCCCTCTATTAAACTCGCAAAGGGAAGCTGAGAGCGGTAGTGTTTTTCTTCTCAACACTGATCTGAAGACTGTTGCCCTTTAGGGACCACACATATCTATGAAGGTTTTTGTAACCCGCCTTCAAGTATCTCTGTTGTTCCACTCTTATTACCTACAAGTAAATTACCTGGGTAAATACTGGAACTAAACAAAAAAGTATGCCTTGTTGGATGGACAACATAAAATTAGTCGATGTAAAAGACCCCCCCCCCCACCACTCTGTAACACGAATCGTTCAATGCGTTGAAAACCGGGTTGGATGAATAATACAGAATGTACGTCAGAAGCAAGATTGTAAATCAAAATTGAATGTAGCCAAGTTTCCGTTCAAACTTCATTTAATCAAATGCGAGCTTTTTGAATTTCTCCGAATATTCTTATGTGTTTATTCTTTCCTTCATGTCATTCAGTTGTGCTTCCATTGGAACCGAGAATCTATTTTCAAAACGAAAACAAAACTCTAGGATAACGGGTGGTAGGTTCTTTCTGTATAAATAAATTCGATTACTAACTTTGCGCGATAATATATGGTTTGTGAGTACCTACTATTATTGGAAAAGTCGTGATCTTTGCAGATGGGTATTCCTATTCATAACCGTTCTGATCAGTTTGCGGGAAGTGTTTTTCAAAAACATCACTGATTTAGACTGAGTCATTCCTTTTGCATGAATTGAATAATCTCACTATCCTTAATTCTTCTTGGAAGTTATTTTTTTGGACTGGAAGGCTTGGCGTATCAGTATTTTGGTTTATTATTTTCAATAATGAACCTTTGGAATCGACCAAGAAACATTTTTTTAACCCCCCCCCCCCCCCCCCTCAAAACTTGTCGGTTTACATTTCAAGGTACGTAGAATCCAAAAAGTCGAATAAAAATTTGGCCGTCCGTCCGCCGTACGCGGCTCTTTCCATAGTTAACATTGACCGATTTTGATGAAATTTGGTACGTAGGCTCCATTTGGGGTCTAGTCGAGCCCCGAAGCTTTTGGTTGATGTAGGTCACTTCTAAGGGTTGAAATTTTGAAAACGCCCTAACTCAAAAAATTTTGATATAAAGGTGTTGTTTTTCCATCAATTTAAGATAGTACAGAATTTTTTGAGACCACGCAAAAGAGGCCTAATCTCCGTTCAAATTTTAGTAGACCGAAATGCGATCGATGTTTCTCTCCATGTTGGTTGGTGGTAACAATGGCAAAGCCGTGTTCTTTGCAGACGAGCGATCTATATAGAAAACGTCTGCCAAGTGGGTGTGGCACATAGCTTCCTCGTATCCATAACCTGATTGTATAGATGATCCGATACACAGTAGTTAATCTCTAAACATCAAAACAAGTTAATCTGTAACATCCTTGAAAATTTCATTGAAATCGGATGGAAAATGTAGAAGTTATGGCCGTTACAAGGAAATTCACGTTTGCGCATGCGCAGTGGCTACTTTCAGTCCGAAGGTGATGATTTTCATAGGGGACCATCTAAATACTAATCTGTAACATCCCTGAAAATTTCATTGAAATTGGATGGAAAATGTAGAAGTTATGGCCGTTACAAGGAATTCACGTTTGCGCATGCGCAGTGGCTACTATCAGTCCGAAGGTGGTGATTTTCATAGATGCCTATCTAAATACTAATCTGTAAAATCCCTGAAAATTTCATTGAAATCGGATGGAAAATGTAGAAGTTATGGCCGTTACAAGGATTTCACGTTTGCGCATGTGTAGTGGCTACTATCAGTCCGAAGGTGATGATTTTCATAGGGGACCATCTAAATACTAATCTGTAACATCCCTGAAAATTTCATTGAAATTGGATGGAAAATGTAGAAGTTATGGCCGTTACAAGGAATTCACGTTTGCGCATGCGCAGTGGCTACTATCAGTCCGAAGGTGGTGATTTTCATAGGTGCCTATCTAAATACTAATCTGTAAAATCCCTGAAAATTTCATTGAAATCGGATGGAAAATGTAGAAGTTATGGCCGTTACAAGGAATTACGTTTGCGCATGCGCAGTCGCTTCTATCAGTCTGAGGATGATGATTTTCATAGGGGACCGTCTACACACCAACCCGCACAACCCCTGAAAATTTCATCGAAATCGGACAATAACTTCGTATAGTTATGCGCGTTACAAGGAATTCATGACAGACACACAGACAGACAGACACACAGACACGGAACCAAAATTGTTCAGAAAGGTCTAAAACGCAAAACGCGAGTGAAAATTTTGATTTTGGAGAACTTTTTTTTCGTCCATGAAAAGTGAGAACAAAGCTTCCGCTACCTTGGTAGACTCGGAAGCAAAATAATAAACCTTTGTGTAATATTTTGCAGCGTTTTTGTACTACCACTGAGAACAAATAATTTTCTGTTTTGAATTGATAACGAGTTGCCACAAAGAAGTGGCGTACTCGTGTAGTTGAACAAATACGATTGGATTCAAAAGTGGGACGTTGATTTATCATTGAATTGAACGCTTGAGCCAAATTTGCTTCTCTACCAACCTCGGAAGCTGCAACTACTTTTCACTTCAATATTGGAAATAGCAACGGATGCTCAACCAAGAAAATATCGAAACAACTCTTATCACAGATAGTCAAGTGCAAGAATCTCCTCCAAGATCAGCTTCACTGCAGCTGACCAAGGAGCTCCTCCCTGACTTATCCTTCAAACCAAAGTCAGAAGAGCCGTTCAAACATCGGAAATTCTATTTGACCTTGATCCAATCTTTTTTTGACTTGTCCCATTCTTTCGGTTTATTATTTTCAATAATTTACCTTTGGTATCGAGCAAGAAAAAAAGTCTACCAAGTGGGTGTGGCACACAGTTTCTTCGTATCCAAAACCAGATTGAATATAGGGGATCTATCTACACGTCAACCCGCAAAATCTCTGAAAATTTCATCGAATTTTGTAGAAATGTAGAACTTATGGCTGTGACAGGGAATTCACATTCGGGCATGCGCCAAGGCTACTATCAGCCCGGAGGCGATGGTTTTCATTGGGGACCATTAGTAACCCAACCCACTTAATCCCTGAAAATGTCATCATAATCGGAGAACAACTGCGTACAGTGTTGCTAGTATTAGAGTATTTTTGTACTTGGCGTTTCGTTTTACACGTATCTACTCACACACGTGAAAAGTTCCTTGACGCCAAAAGCCAACTTTTGGCGTTTGAAAAAATCCGCTGTCTACGCGAGGGTGCGCTACGTGAGGATAACCTCAGAGTAGATGGAGTTGTTTTTCTTCTTCCATGGACTACCCAAAAAAGAAAACAGCAAGTTTAAGGTTGAACAGAAAATACTATTTGTTTGTACCTCCCACTACCTATCCACTTCGTCATTAATATTGAAGTTATTTTAATCCAATTCTCATTATTGTTTCATTTACTTTGGGTTCCAATTTTTCTCCAATAGGTTTTACTATCATTTGTTAGGTAGGTACTAGCATATTTCTTTATTCATTTTACTGGTATCTATATATGTTACAACCTGGTAAAGACAAAATAAACAAGACAACTCTTCTCAAATTCGCACAAAATAATATTTCACTTAAACCAAAAATTGAGAGCCAAAACAAACCGGGAAAGTAACAACAAATCGTCCTTATTCAGGTCTACCAAATCCAGGACTGCAACATGCCCTAAAATCGGTAAATTACCGTCAAAACCCACAACAATATACATATATACAGATGATTATTGATAACTATTAAAAAATATCTATAATAAAAAATAATTAGGTAATAAATTTAAAAACATAAATAATATCTATAACGTAGTAGGGATTTCTTATAATATTTATAAGAAATCAAAAAATATTATGGAATAATAAAACCTTCGGAAAATTTGGTCTGTAAGGGAGTACTAGATTTTTAAAGTGGTTATGTTGAATCCTCAAGTCAGATTTGGTATATCCTGGGGTTTGACAAGAACTTCCTGTTCTACCATGGAAATTTCTGAAATGGGGTGCTTTTTCATTAGCAGAAACCTGAAATAATCATCGAATACTTGCTCAAGTTCCTTCTCAGTGGAGGAACTCTGCCAGATGGACTCACCTCATGGACTCCATCTATTCTTCCATAACTTTTATCATGATACTTGGAACATGAAAAAGAAAAAAATTAATATCCTATCTGAAAGGGGAACAAAATTTGAAATAGACAAGGAGTAAAAATCCGCCAAAGTAACCCTGCCAACTTAACTTATAAGCATCACGTTAACGTCACTACAGGAGCTCACTTTTCACGATTTCACGGAGGAGATCTGAAAAAAATGACGTAGAAAGTTAGCATCTACGAGTGCTCGCGCTAGCTGCTCTTTTTCACGTTTTGCATTTTGTCAACACGGGAAGTACAAAAATACTCTAACAGACAGACCCACAGACATATGGAAAGACAGACGGAACCAAAATTGTTCAGAAAAGTATAAGACGTAAAACACGAGTGAAAATTTTGGTTTTGGTGAAATTGTTTAAGTTTAAAACTTGAAAAGTGGCAACAATGCTTCCGCTACCTCGGTAGACTCGAAAGCAAAAGATGCCAAAAAAAACCTTCCTTGATGGAACGACCAAATTCGTATCGTTTGCCGGAATAAGCTTGTGGGTATACAACTTGTAGATACGAGTACGTAAATTCTTTTCAGCAAAATCTAACTACTCTAAGCAATAATGAATGTTTTTTTTACGTTTTAGCCCAATGATGTCATTGACGAAAGAGCATTATAGAAGGGAAATGCTACAGGCGGACCCACGCAGTCCTTACCCTGTGTACAACTTACGTCAGACCAAGGGAGACGTCCTCCGAACCCCAGCCATGTACCATACGGAGTACTCTCACATCGGCAACAATTGGCAAACTGATATTTTGGTCAATCATTTATGAGAAATGAATTCTACAAGAATAATATCGAGGAAATTAAATTATCAAGCAACGGGACGAAACCCATAGGTGGTGGAGACTTATATCGATTAAGTAACACCCCCCCTCATTATAGAAGTCGAAAAAGCAAAGGATAGTATCAACTCAATCATTTAAGTTCTATTTGCATGTAATATACATGGGCATATTATGCCCTGAAACTTATTCATTTATCTACGAGTAATTACAGAACCACGAGGAAAGAAAGAGAATAAGAAATTATCTCGAGGAGACAAAATACTTTATTGAAAAAGCAACACCAATAGAGTGATACTGAATAAAATTTTCAAATTGAAATATCCAATTAGGGAGATCTCCGCGAGGAAACAATGATTTTCTTACTGCAGTAGGTAAACAGTTGACGTAAAAAAGGAGATTCCGTCTTATGAACTTAGTCGAATGTTCTGAATCGTAAATGGAGGATTTTCGAATTATTATCAAGGTTGGGTAAACATCGTAGGTAAACGTTAGATCACTCATATTTATCAAAGACATAATGTTATCGTATTATATGTACATTGACAAGATTCACTCAGTAACTGCGTGTTATGTTGAGGGGAGTGATCAAAAAATGATGCGACAGTGTAATAATTACTTCCCTGTAATAAATTGTGCTACCGTCGGCGTTCTCCTTTCTGAGTTTTGCGCTTCTCTTTCTTATCAGCTTGTTGTTGTTTTTGGCGTTCTCTGAAAATGAACGGAAAAAATCAAACTCTATCCAGTACTTACTTGTCTCTCTATTTTGAACATGACATAAAATAATGGTAGATATTACATTTTCATAGGACATCAGTTTTTCTGATAAGTAGGTAATAAAAACATTGAGTGATAGGAAAAATCAATAACAATAGGTAAGCTTTAAGTACCTTGTAAAGGTGGCTTCTTTTGTTTTTCTAGTTGTTCATGCTATATTTTCGAGTTTAAAACTCAAAAGTCAGGTACGTATGAGGATTCAGTGGAAACATCATCAAGGTAGAAATAAGAATACTGAGTGTTAATTATCGAATATTTAATTAAGAAAATCGGGAACTGTAGTAACACTACAAGTCATGCAAACGATATTGCTGACTAGCTTCTTACATGTAGAGGGGAGGGGGGAAACCTCTAATTCTAGAGCTAATTATTACGTATTAAGATAGGTATAATTAAGATTGACTCCAATACTTCCCCCAATCTTATATTGCTACACAATCAGTTATAATATAAATTATCAAAAACTATCACTACTGTAATTTATCTCTGCATATCACACAACTATGAGTAACAAATACAACTATAATTGTTATATTTGACAACTTAGTCTCATACTTAGTCTCATATGGGAATCGGGTATCTGAAGCTTCAACTTTTAGAAGCTACATTTGGTTTTACTGGCAATCTAGCATCTGGAAATACGTCACTATTTTATCTATTTCATCTTCTTGATCAAACTGATACTGCCATTACCGATTTAAATCTTCAGACCCAAAAATATCAATTTATTCTGAGATTGATAATCTTTCAAATCAAAAAATGACGTGAACTTCAACTTGATATTAGGATCTCATAATAGACTTGGAAAATAACAATAAATCATCAACCAAAATCAAAATCATACCTAGTATTTCCATCAAAGTATAAACATGGATCAGCCCGTGGCCTACGAAAATTCAGAGCACACAGTTATGCATTTACAAAATTATTAAAAACATTTAGGTAATTGACGCAAACCATAATATATAAAGATGTATTAAATTGCAAACGAATCCAAGTGGTAGGTACGTTGTTCAAACCATCTCGCGGATACTTGAAAACAGGTTCACTGACCCGGCTGCTTAAAAAAAACCGACTTCACATCAAGCTGCAAGATTTCAAACATCCTCTCCACCGTCAAAGCAGCATCCTGATAGTGATAATATATATGCGCAACTAGACTTTTAAGCACCTTATCATCAGTTGTTGGTAACTGGAAGTCTCTAGCAACCAGACGAGTTTTCAACATGGTAAGCCATCAACCTCTTTTCTTGTGAAGATCCACCTAGAGTCTACTATGAGAACATTAGGTGGTTCGGGAATCAACTCCCTTGTACGGCTCCCGCCAAGCGATTTAAGCTCCTTATTTACAGCAACCATGTAAATTTGTCTTGCTATACAGCTTCCAGATACGAGTGCCGAGCGTCGGCACTGTGGTGTCGTCTTCAACCATCGGACAAACAGCTTGACGTCACATAATCATTCAAGTAGGTAGGTGCGTTTCTCTCACTATCACCCCACACAGGAACTAGAAATGTCATTCTGATGCCACCAAGAGTTTTCGTCACAGGAAAGATTGCTAGGTTTGACACCCTTTTCATCAGGATTATCACTTTTTCAAAGAGTCGCACCAGCTTCCTTTAGAGGTTCTACCAGTGGCTCAGCACCAACATCAGCTTGAGACAGAACCACACCTTTATCAAAAACAACTCAACGGACTCCAATGATTTTCCGACTATCTGCATCCCAAAGTCGGTATGCATTGTGACAAAACCCAACTATAACCATGCGCAACCTGCCTCTGCGGTCCTCCGAGGGTACCTGCGTATGCCGTACTACCAAACACACAAATTTTGTCGAAGTCGGGCTTGTAATCATTCCACAGCTCAGCTGGAGTAACTTTAGGATCATCCAAGGCACTAGAAAGCAATCTGTTCAACAGGTAGTCAGAAGTGAGCATAGCCTCTCATCACTTATCCTGAGGAAGATCGAATCAAAAAGTAAGCATCAGGCCATCTGCATAACATTTCCATTGTACCTCTCAGCCTTTCCGCAACTTTCAGGATTCCTGGGTATGCCGATCATATACGTGATGCCCTTCTTTTCACAAAAATATATCAACGATTTCAACATAAAACTCTCTACCTCAGTATGTTCGGAGATTCCCAATGCATTTTCCAAACTTGTTTTCAACGTACGATAGATAACACTATAGATGTAAGATAACACTACGGAGACTTGTCGAATGGCCTATCAAAGAAACATAATCTATAATAGAATTTAAATAGAATAATTATTTTACCACACACCTGAAGACGCTATTTCCAAAACAGATTCAGCCTTGCGATCATTCGCAATCGTATCCAAAAAAGGTGATCTTGTTTGTTTGCCCCTCGTGCAAACATCACATAAACCCTCAACAGGGTAACTTACTCGAATGACAGATATCCACGTGGTTCTCCGTGCAAAATAGAACGTCAGCCCTTTTTGGTGATAACATTTTCTCCCACATAAACCACTTCTAAACCGTGCTGTACCATTTGCTTAACGAACGTTTATTGTACGCACACACATTTTGAAGAAATATATTGACTACCATCAAGGGTGTTGATAGGCAAAGTTCCATCAGAAGTACCACGACAAGGTCGCAGCCATCACCCTGATGTTGTCACCCTGATCAATTCACTGAGCTTCGCTACGCCAACCGAGCATCGGCGCCCTACGACTGTGCTCCTAGCTTAACTTGTTTTCTTGTGATTTCTTCGAGACATCAAAACATCGACTGAAGTCACTACGGCGATGAATATGGCTGGCAAGGACGATAAAAGTTGCTTGACATACTCACTGTCATCAATATTGTACCGGTAAACGTCGTCGTTGTTTTTGCAAATGTACGTGAGTTGACATACTAGAGAGTTACAGCGGGCCAAGATACGTACAAAATGCGAGACTCACGTCGAAAACGTGAGCCTCGCGCATGACGTGTGGCTCACAGAAGACGGTTGACTCGACCCTCTCGCGTTTTCGTTGTACAGTCGCGTTTTCGACGTGAGATAACCTACTACTCAACTCTTTGTTTTCGCAGTTTTGATTCAAAACTTTTGAAGAGTTTCGGTGAATCTTTTACGAGTTCTTTATCTTCGGGGTCGCGGTAAAGTGAATTGAAGATTGAAGAACACCCCCCTTATACATTTCGCTTGATGTGAATATTGCTCCCTAATACATTTCGGTCTGTTGCGGCGTCTGAAGTGTGGATGGCGGATGTTCGATCTCGATGACATCAGATGGACGATCGATCTCAATTTTTTCCCCATTGAAGGCAAGTTTCCTCTACCTTTTTGACCGACTTCGTACTTATTTTACTTCGAAAAGGTAACATTGGAATATAATACGAAAAGATTGATTAGTCCGAGGTCGATCATAAACACCGATCTCGTTGAATTCGGTTGTCTGTCATCTACTCCTCAGACAAGGGGATGGACTGAAATGCACGATTAGGTGCTCACATTCATTTTGCATTTGTTTATTTATACTTTCACGATTATTTTGGGTAATAAACAAGCGTACCTCATTGATTTCCTTATATTTTCCTTTATCGGTTCAACGAAAACAAAAACCGCGGATTGAGTTGACGTTACCTATAGAGTGTTGACAAATCTAAAGCAACGTCAATCACAGGATGGACGTGAGACTCACGTCGGAAGGTTAGCATCCACTTGATGCTCGCCCTAGCAGCTTCTCACGTCTAAACGGTTCCAAATGTTGCTGTAACTCTCTATTTTTCTGGACGTAAGTACTTTTCAGGCTATCCATCATTTCCCTTACTGTGTCCTTCTCCTTTACAAAGTCAAGTAGGTACGTTTACATTGATGCATCGTACCGATAGGTACCTTTGCATCCTGGTTTACCCACTCGTCGTGGGTAACTTTTTAGCCTCTTGTGAGTGTTTCCGGTCGATTTCTGGGCCATCGAAAATTTTCGAACGAGCCTAAAGATATAAGAATTTTCTTTGCTGACGAGGATAAGGGTAAACATGGTTAAATTGAGCCAAAACTCACAGGCTTGCACTCAGAAACTCGAAAATTTTCCAAGGGAGCACCACGACTCTCTCGCTTCTTTTCTTGCCGTGAAAAACATTTTTCGCCACTCCTAAAAATGTATCATGATGTCGAGCAAGATATCCCATTCGTTTCCCCCACTTTCATCAGCTGTTTTTAGACGAAATAATCTTCCATAGAAGTAACTACCTACCTATTTATTTCTTGATTATATATTATAAAAATTATCTTACGAATTTTGATAGTGTTCTGAACTTCAATCGGCTAGTAATAATCAGTAATTTAAACGTAAAATGGAAATACATTTTTTTGGAGACATGGCGTATTACCCATATGAATTCCACCTTTTCTTAGGTGACATTCCGAAGAAATGCAGCTCCCATAACAAGAAATCCGAAAAATCATTCATACCATCACCTTGATAATAAGTAATTCTCTTTCTTTACAAATACTAAGTAGGCACCTAAAATAGATAGTGAGGCGAAATTATTTTCTGAATTGTGATGTGTCTAACATTTTTGGAAACAACACAATATTAACTCTTTCCAGGGAATTCGTTTGGGACCATTCTGCAAGTTCTTTCAATGAGGTTTTCACTGAATCGTATCAAGAATTAACATAATAATGGTTCTTCAACGGAATACTTTATCATCAGGAGTCAGAAAATCCATTTTATTCATGTTTTGAATAGCGAAGATTCTATTATTGGGGCTCTCTATCAAAACTACTGGGCATAGTCAGGTCACCTTAGGCTGAATTGTAAGCTGAACAGGCGAAAATCTACCTTTAGACATTTCTAATTCTCTAATTCTTAATTTAATTTGAAGTTATTCTGAAATGCGGAGTAATCATTTATAATGAAATGACAGGTATGAATACAAGTTAACACGACGTTATTACCTGTCTTCCCGGTCCTTGTCCTTCTTTTTTTGGCTATCGACTTTCGCTTTTTCTCTCTTCTCTTTTTCGGCTTGGACAACAGAAGACACATTGGTATTCTTCATCATACTTTTCTCAGAAACTTCAGCGGCATCTTCTTCATCTTCATAATCTTGGTCCGAAGTCTGATAAAAACGTTTAGTTAACACATGGGAATTATTCCTCATTCTATGTTAGAGCTTATTGTATAGTAAAAGTAACTTCGATTGTTATTTTTGAATTTGTTTTGTTGCATGCAGCTGAGTCTTTGAATGTAGAATGGATTCATGTTCTCATTTTAGAGTTTATGACGACATCCTACATTAATATGACGGGGGATTACGATTTAATGGGGGGGCTCACATGTTTTCAATTTTTCTCTAATGAAGGTTCATTAACATGGAAGAAACTCATAGTGTGCTGCACGAAAAAGCATCCAAAAAATTTAGAGAATGTAGATGGGGACAGCCATGTTGTGGCGTTTCTGGCTTCCTAACCAATATGACTTCATAGGGGGATCTGTGCCCCTTAAGACAGTAGTGAAAACTCTTGCTGGAAAACTATTGCTTACAGTAGTGCTAAATGAAACTATTGCTTACATGGTCAACACGGGAGTGCACAATGGGGGGGGGGGGGGGGGGAGAGAGAGAGAGAGAGACGTGGAAGTGAACAAAAGAAGCAATTTTACTCACTCTTTTTTACAATACCAGTCTACCTATTATTTTATCAAGCATTATTAGTCTCCATCTTCTCTATTAGTTTTGTTATTGGTTAGTTTCGTTATTTGAATCACATTATTTGCACAAATTTGCCATTGTCACTATTGCTTCCTCACTACCGAAGGTAGGGAAGCTTTGTATTCGTGAAAGAAGTGAAAAAAAAAATGTCCTCCAAAATCAAAATTTCCACTTGTTTTTTGCGTTTTAGAGCTTCCCGAACAATTTTGGTTCCGTGTCTGTCTGTCTGTCGGTCTGTCTGTCTGTCGGTCTGTCTGTCTGTCGGTCTGTCTGTGGTCAATCCTTGTCCCAGGCAAAACTATACTAACCTGTGGTCCGATTTTGATGAAATTTTCAGGGATTGTGCGGGTTAGGTCCTAGACGGTCCCCTATAAATTTCAGCACCTTCGGACCAATAGGAGCGAGTGCGCATGCGCAAACGTGAATTTCCTGGGACCTCGGTTTCTCGGTTTCTAATGAACCGATTTTGCTCAAATTTGGAGGTTAGTTAGGGACTAACTTCTAAGAGACACCCTATAAGTTTCAATCAAATTGGTCAAGCAATAGCCGCTGCGCATGCGCGAACTTTAAATTTATTGTTACAACCAAAACTCCGCAACTATTCAACCGATTTCGATGAAATTTTCAGGGATTGTGTGGGTTAGGTCCTAGACGGTGGACCGCTAATATTTTGGTATTCAATAACTCTTTGAATCATAATTTTTTCGCCAACTGATTCTATACGTCCATGTTACAATGAGTGAGGAAGCTATACTGCCCACCCAACTTGGCAGACGTTTTTTTTTACCTACCAAAATACAACCTACCTACCTACAATATACTGGTTGCTAAAGAAGCAAAACTGAATAAACTCGAAGAAACGAACAGCGATCGCATTTTAGTAAGATAAAATGATGATTCACACCCGTTGTTCTGTTTGATCGAAGGAAATCCCTTAAGGTCTCGTAGGGAGCGAACGGATCGTCCAACAGAGCTCCACGTGGTCTCGAACAATTCTAATAATTCTATACCTACTATCTTAAATTGGCGAAAAAAGAATATAAAGTTTTCGAGGTAGGGCACTCTTGAAAATTTCAACCCTCATTATTCACCCCATTGAATTGACTGACATCAACCAAAAGCTTCGCAGCACAATTAGACCCCAAATTGAGCCCATATACCAAATTTCAACCAAATCGGTCCAGTGTTGCTAAGAAAGTGCCGCGTACGAATGTACGGACAAACAATTTTGGTTTATTATTTTCAATAATGAACCTTTGGAATCGACCAAGAAACCCCCTCAAAGTTTGTTGGCTCGTTTCAAGGTACGTAGAATCCAAAAATCGAATGAAAATGTGGCAGTCCGTCAGCCGAACGCGGCACTTTCCCCGCGTATTTTTTGAGACCACGCGGAGCCCTGTAGGACAAACCGTTCGCTCCCTACGAGAAGGGTTGGATATACGATAAATCAGAAACACGAGTGTGAATCGCAAAAGAGGCCTAGTCTCCGTTCAAATTACAGCTGACCGAAATGCGAACGATGTTTTTCTTCATGTTGGATGGTTGGTGGCTTTGCAGACGAGTGATCTATATAGAAAAATAATAAAGCACTGTGTAATAATTCGCAGCGTTTTTATTTGATTTTAGGATTCTACGTACCTTGAAACGTTAAAAATCTAATTTTGAGGGGGGTGTTATAATTTGTTTTTCTTGCTCGATTCCAAAGGTTCAGTATTGAAAATAATAAACCAAAGACCTGAAGTAAAACATCGATCGCATTTTGGTCGCTTCTTTTGTGATTCACGCTGGTATTTCTGATTTATCGTGAATCCAACCCCCCTTAAGTTTTTTTTAGGGACCGAACGGTTTTTCCAACAGAGCTCCGCGTGGTCTTTAAAACTTCTAAAAATTCAATACTATCTTAAATTTATGGAAAAACAATACCTATAAACCTTTATATAAACATTTTTAGAGCTAGGGTGTTTTTAAAATTTCAACCCCTATTCTTCAACCCTTAGAAGTGACTGACATCAACCAAAAGCTTCACGGCACATCTAGACCCCAAAAGGTGCCCATATACCAAATTTCATGAAAATCGGTCCATGGTAACTAAGGAAAGAGCCGCGTACGGCGGACGGACGGCCAAATTTTTATTCGACTTTTGGATTCTACGTACCTATGCCTTCTACGTACATAAATACATAGACCTATTATAATAAAATAAACGCTGCAAATTATTTCACAAAGGTTTTTTATTTTCCTGTATAGATCATTCGTCTGCAAAGATCAATAAAGAGGTCTTAACTAAGAAGGTAGGTAATTCATAATTATGACATCCAACAGAGACTTCAATAAAATGTTTTTTTTTTGTTAAATTTTTAATTTTTTATGACGTGGAAGAAAGAAAGTAAGGCCCAGTCAATGTAAATGTAGAACTATGCGATCGTGGATAGGTACTATAAAACCCATGAGTAGTAACCAGATAATTGCCATGATTGTGTTCACCTGATGAAGAATTTATTACTCACTACCCACACACTCATAGCAGCACTAAATTGTAGCAATTAGCGTGACAGAAGGGATCTATTAAAAAACTCAGGCCTCCTGGACCTTTCCACCTTTTACTGTGTGTTTATGGTTTGTTTCCTCCAATATAGAACTGAACAACCAACTACGCAACGTAGCTGATAAAACAGGAACTGATTAGGATGGTACAATAATTAAAACTCACCTGAACTTCTCCATATTGTGCAAGAATGGCCTCGCGAATCTTGCGTTCTTCTTCCGTATATTCTCTAGGGGCCTGAGTACTAAGAGCATTCTTCTCCAGGAGACGGACCAATTTCTCCTCCACGTCCACTTCGGGTTTCTTCACTTCTTCGACAGATGAAGCACTGACAGATTCTCCCCACTTGTCTAGAATTTCTCGGCAGTGAACATTGATATCGTTTTCCTGTGTTAAAAAATAGATCTCTGATAATTTACTACAAGAATTGAAGATAAAATTATAAAAGGATAAGTAAGTAGGTACTTTTTGTGTTTTGGTCTCCTCCTAGTGGAAGATTTTCTCAAGTAAACATGAAATGCGTAGTTTGCCGAGAGCAAAGGTGTTCATTGGATGTTCATTTTTGTAAGGTCGAAGACATGAGGCGCCAAACTCTCTTCTCCCCTCGCTGATCAGCAGAATCCCTTACCTCCTTTTATCAGGATTGTATAAACCACTCTCGGCATACCACTAATTCTAGTCCACAAACTTGTCATTTCATTTCAAGCTCTCCACCTACTCGACCTTCCTCTCATCTTCCTGATCATTGAATGGATAAGAGCCAGGTGCGATCATCTAACTACCACACCACCATCAATGGGATAGTTGCATGGGTCGGAATTTCATATTTCTGACGTCAGATTCAAATTTAGCGCACTTGAAAACGATCCTGTACCAGTTTTCATTTCGAAATTCCATTTAGTTTAGCCGCATTTCCATTGTGGAAATACCGTCCTCATTTGTGTTGGCAGGTGAGCCGGATACCAATGCTGGAGTCATCTGGCAAGAGGACTCTCTCGATAGAGCACTGAGATCACTGCAATCGAGGACAGATTCAAGTCAGAAACATTGATATACGGATGCAAGCAAAATAATGGTGTGATTAAAAAATTTGGGAAAGTATTAA
Source organism: Apolygus lucorum (assembly GCA_009739505.2). Taxonomy (NCBI): domain Eukaryota; kingdom Metazoa; phylum Arthropoda; class Insecta; order Hemiptera; family Miridae; genus Apolygus; species Apolygus lucorum. The sequence continues at coordinate 73,396,392 of CM019176.2, read as the reverse complement.
CGCTTCATGATGATATATTGCGACATGAATATGGTCTATTCTGTTGCGGCATCGCTACTGTCTCAACATTACAATGCAAACCGTCAAGAAAATATTCGAAAATGTTAGATATGAACCGCAACTCTAATTTCTAATTTTGATCAGAAAAACGGATCATGATCCAGATTGGGCCGTCTTAAAATGGCACCCTGCAACATTTCAGTTTCTCGGGGCCACCAGATGCAAATTTAGCTCACCCAGCTGATCAGGGAGGAGCTTAGTTTGTAATTCAAAATCAGTAGCCTTAAATAGAAGCCCTGCAAAATTTCAGCTTCTTGGGGCCACCAAATAAAATCAGTAGACTACTCCGCCATAAAAACAAAGAAACCATCTCAAACAGGAGAAAACGCTTTTTTTTTTTGCAGAAATGTTGTTTGTAGACAAAATTTAATATAAGCACAGCGATAAGACATATTTATTACAATAAGATGTTACGTTTCAGCCTTTGCATATTTGATTTTTTTTAATTTCACAGTAATAAACTTTACCTATAATATAATGTAAATATCGTTTACGAAACAAATATATAATAAATATTTTTGTCGTAATCCTGTTGGTCTTTCTAGTGTTGTTCCCTTGACCGTCACAACCATGATGTAGCCC